>CAUYSK010054464.1:0-15699 GCA_963575035.1 Avahi laniger
GTCCCAGCTACTCGGGAGGCTGAGGCAGTAGGATTGCTTGAGACCAGGAGTTTGAGGTTGCTGTGAGCTAGGCTGACGCCACGGCACTCGCTCCAGGCAAGAGAGTGAGACTCTGTCTCAAAAAAAAAAAAAAAAAAAAAAGACTGTTCCCATGGGGGTACCAGTTGAGTCCCATTCTGATTATAGCAAATCTACCCCAATCGTTATGATCCTTTGTGGATCTTAGGACTCAGTCTCTTTGGAGCTGCTGTGCATAGCAATGAGTATTATTTGGTAGTATTAGAAATTATGTTTTCAGGCTGGGCACGGTGGCTCACGCCTGTAATCCTAGCACTCTGGGAGGCCGAGGCGGGTGGATCGCTCAAGGTCAGGAGTTCGAGATCAGTCTGAGCAAGAGCGAGACCCTGTCTCCACCAAAAAATAGAAAGAAATGATCTGGACAACTAAAAACATATGTATAGAAAAAATTAGCTGGGCATGGTGGCACATGCCTGTAGTCCCAGCTACTCGGGAGGCTGAGGCAGTAGGATCGCTTCAGTCCAGGAGTTTGAGGTTGCTGTGAGCTAGGCTGACACCACAGCACTCTAGCCCGGGCAACACAGTGAGACTCTGTCTCAAAAAAAATAAAAAAAAATTATGTTTTCAGCTTGAAAAACCACTAAAGCACACTGAATAATAGCTATACTGATTAAATTTTCTAAGAAAGAGCATGAATTTTCTTATTCTTTGGTTTTCTGGTGCACATGCTTACAAGAAATGGAAAAAAGTCACTCTTAATAACTTCGTTTTAAATAAAAATAGCTATGCTTTTTTGGGGCTTAAGAATTAGGGATGTTTAGGTCATTATTAGATCAATAATATTATCTAAAATGGCCGGTTTAGAACTAAAAGGACATAGTAAAAAATTTATCAAAATTATATTAATGTCTATTAAACTGAACTGTTTTTGTGCTTCTTCTTGGCTTCAACCCTAGCTATATACAAGAATGCAAAGTGTTTTCAAGTCCTATCACTTAGTTCTAAAATATATCCAACCCCAACTTACAGATTCCTGAGTAACTTGAATGTTTGTATAGGCATTTCTGCTGTGATTCCATGTATACCTAAAGAAACAGCTCACATTCTACAAAATCACACACTAAAATTAACAGAGGGCTATGGGAAAAAGAGTTAGGGGCTGACTTCTCAAAATCTATAGACTTTTGTGACTATAAAGCACTAAAAAACAGCAATAGTCTAATCAAAACAGTATCACTGTTAAATCTCTGCCAGCATCACAGTCAGTGGATCCTTTGCAGCCCTAAACTCTGGGACTTGTGCTTCTTCCTTCAAGATGTAGGTACTTAATGGCATTTGCTTCTTACAGAGATCAGATACATCAGAATTAAAAATCTGGTTTGGGATGGAAGGGAGGGGGTAAGAGATATCTTCGCAGCTTCTTCAAATGTACTTTCAATTTTCCCAAAAACAGGAAATTTGAAGCCTTCCTTAAACTAGCCACTCTAAAGGAAGGCACTTTTGTAAGATTTTTATCTTTGTTATTAAGGTCTTCTTATATGGCTAAGGGTTCTCCTTGATCAAAAGAAAACTTGTCCCTAAAAGCTTAAAATTTTACCCTGTTGGGAAAAACTGAATTAAATAAATATACAGTGTATTGGAATAGATTGTACCTTTCTTGGCATCTTGCATTTGTTTCATGATCTCCTCTCTTTCTGCTTGTTCGGTGGCTGTTGTGACACGGAATGATCCTTCTCTTGTAAAAGTGGTCCGACTAGCATCAAAAGTAGCAGTCACTCCACATTCCTTCTCCCGCTTCTGCTTACGCTCTAAACAGGCTGCAAAAGCACAGCCTACAGCATGGCTCAATCTTTCACCCTGGAGCGAGCAGAAGGTATTAAAGCTTTTTTAGAGTTATAGCACTAACAATTACATACATACAAATAAGTCTGTTTTTATATAAGGCAAAATGCTGCGAACTCCAGCTTAAAATTAGGTTTTAATATATTAGTATGCCAAGTTAATTTAAATGAATAAATCATCTTAGGTAGTGTTTATGATACTTCAATTATATTAACTGTTATAGGCCTTGGGTAGAGGGATCATCAGCAACCTATGCTTTTGCAAGCAGCCATGGCAAGCTCTTATCGCTCAAGCTCCCTTTGTCATGTCATCTCTAGTCACCAAGTTAGAAGACCCTGCTCAAGGTTCTAAGCCTTGATGTGTAAACTTCTAGTTGCTCTTTAGGGGAATTGTGGAAATATTTACCATGCATTTCTAAGAAATCACTGGAAAGGTAAGGCAAAGTTCAGGAGCTTAATACATTGTTAACATGTCTAGGAAAAAAAGGCATAAACTTAAAACTTCTGATAAATAAATACAACTCCAGTGATTAAAAGAGAATCAGATAAAGGGAAACTTAGCTTTCTGTCTCCTGTTGTGAACGCTCCCCCTCTAAGCAACCCTTTCCATTTATGGCCCTCAGTGCTTTTAGGCTTTCCAATGTACCTTTCCTATCTTCTTCTAGCTCTATCCAATACCCAGCTCTACCTCCCAACCAAATACAGGCAAACCTGAAAGCAGATTTTCATTCGCATTTTCTACTTATAAAGGAATTAAACAGATAAAACAGATTTGTGTATGGGAAAGTGGGGGACTTATATAAACTAAACATTGCTTTATAGATACATACCCTGGATTACCCAGAATCAATTTAATAAATTCAATGGATTATTTTTAGCAGGGTTATCTGTATTTTAAACCATATCCTTAACTGTGGAATAAAAAAGTTAGAGATGGCATAATAACTGTTGGCATCATTCATAGTGAGAAGTGATATTTGGGCACAGGGAGTCTTTTGCGGTGTTCTCAAAAATCACTCCATGTAGGCAGCTGCTCCTACATAGGCTCTGAACAAATAATTTCCCTGGATTTTACATGCTAATATCAGATATCATAAGGACAGATAATGTTTAAAATGCTTTTTGTCCCTAAGACTTTACATGACTGTAAACCTTTTGACTGCTTATTTAAAGACTGATAGACTTAGGGCTGGGCTGGGCAGGCCTGGCACCCTGGGAGGCCGAAGCAGGAGGATCGCTTGAGCTCAGGAGTTCGAGATCAGCCTGAGCAAGAGCGAGACCCCATCTCTATAAAAAAAAAACAGAAAAACTAGCTGGGCGTGGTGGCTCATGCCTGTAGTTCCAGCTACTCGGGAGGCTGAGGCAGGAGGATCACTTGAGCCCAGGAATTTGAGGTTGCAGTGAGCTATGACGATGCCACTGTAAAACCTGTTCGCTTTTTAACATAGCTCTATTATAAGGACAGAGTTATATGCCAAGGAAGCTTATTATTATTTCTCCCCCTAGGCTTAGGGCAGAAGTTTTTGAAGAGTGACCTCACCCGCAGCCAACAGCATGACCTGGGAACATGATGTAAGCGCAAATTCTCAAGCCCCAATCCCAGACACACTAAATGAAAAACGCTGGGGGTGGGACCTAGCAATCTATGATTTTTAAAGCAAGTCCTCCAGGTGATTCTGATACAGTAGAACTACTGGCCCAAGAGATTCAAACAACCTGTAGGGCCATGATTTGACAATAAAAATGATTTTAAAATTGATATCAGGAAACTTTTTAACTTTGGATACACTATATTTGTGGTTTTCTTAGGGTCTGAGGGAGAGAGGGGGAAAAAAGCATAGTTTAGTTACTTCGATTCATTCAAAGTGTCTGTGTCAGACCAAGGAAGAACAGCTTAAACAATATGAGCTACAATTTTTGGAGCAGTTAATGTGGGCCAGACCCTATGCTAAGTGTGCTTATAATCATCTGATGTAGTCTTCACAACAATTCTCTCCATTTTTTTTTTTTTTTTGAGACAGAGTCTCTCTCTTTTGCCCGGGCTAGAGTGCCGTGGTGTCGGCCTAGCTCACAGCAACCTCAAACTCCTGGGCTCAAGGGATCCTTCTGCCTCAGCCTCCCGAGTAGCCGGGACTACAGGCATACGCCACCGTGCCTGGCTAATTTTTATATATATATTTTTAGTTGTCCAGATCATTTCTATTTTTTAGTAGAGACGGGGTCTTGCTCTTGCTCAGGCTGGTCTCGAACTCCTGACCTTGAGCGATCCACCAGCCTCGGCCTCCCAGAGTGCTAGAATTACAGGCGTGAGCCACGGCGCCCAGCCCAATTCTCTCCATTTATTGAAGTGGATACTAAGACGGAGAGAATGTTAAGCAACTTGCCCCAAATTCCACAGTGAGTAAGAACTAGAATCAGGACTGAAACCCAGATCTGACTCAAAACCTGAGGTCTTAACATTTGTTTATAGAGCTTTAAAAATTTTTGGTCAATTTTAGAGCATGGCCACCATCTCTCTTCCAGGTTAAACCTTGGCAAGAGCTTAATTGAGCTGTAGCCTTCACAAATGGCTATACTGCCTATTCTATCTGGACTTTTAAAAACTCAGACATTATATACTCCATGCTATATGTATAGCATATATGTATGTATATATCTGAAATTCTTGGTACCAGACGCATTTTGGGTTTTTTTCAGATTTTGGAATATTTGTGTTATACTTACAGTTGAGAACCCCAAATCCAAAAATATGAAAATCTGCAATCCGAAATATTCTAGTAAGTACTTCCATTGAGTGTCACGTTAGGGCTCAAAAATTTCAGATTTTTGGATCATTTCAGATTTTTGGATTTGGAATGTTCAACCTGTAGTAAGATTATCATCATCTAAAAGACTTATCTTTCATGTCAGAATTTTAGGTAATTTACATGAAGTATGAATTTATTCTCTATTTTAAAACAAAAACAAAGATTTCTACTATGCAACAATTTCTAACATACTTAATTCTACCAAATGTAGTATTTCCATTTTTATAATTAGTTGAAAATATAGTCCAACCCAATTCTTTCATTTATAGTAGTGTTTCTGCAAATAAATGTATAACATCATACCTACATATGTTAGCAAACAAATAACATTTAAGAAAGGCCGGGCGCAGTGGCTCACGCCTGTAATCCTAGCACTCTGGGAGGCTGAGGCAGGTAGATTGCTCAAGGTCAGGAGTTCAAGACCAGCCTGAGCAAGAGTGAGACCTCATCTCTACTAAAAAAATAGAAAGAAATGATCTGGACAACTAAAAATATATATATAGAGAAAAAATTAGCTGGGCATGGCAGCACATGCCTGTAGTCCCAGCTACTGGGGAGGCTGAGACTGGAGGATTGCTTGAGCTCAGGAGTTTGAGGTTTCTGTGAGCTAGGCTGATGCCACAGCACTCTAGCCTGAGCAACAGAGCCAGACTGTCTCAAAAAAAAAAAAAAAAAGAATCCTGAAAATACTTCCAATTATAAAAAGTTTCAGGGTTTAGCAACCACCATCACCAGAGCACTTTTACTCCCTTTAATGACCTTGGATCTCAGACAATCATTTTGCTCTGTGAGTTGCAACTCACTGGGTTATACCAAGAGTGTGAACTGTTCCAACAAAAGGAGTGGAAGTAGGCTAGTTTAGGCCCTTTCAAGAGCAGCTGTAGCAGCATGTACTTGTTAAAAATGTAAGGGAAACTGCTTGTTTAAGCAAACCCAGAAGGAGCTCAGCTGAGAATATTCATGATGAAATACACGTTGTTGGACTCACCGTGTCCTTGACAGCCATGAAGCAGTGACAGATCCAGCGCCGAGTAGTGCCATCACGACATATGTAAGAGAAGGCTCTATCAAAGTTCCTATCTGGAGCACAGAAAGAAACTTTCTCTATTGTCTGGTCAACTATGAGGTCCTAGAAAATGGGAAGCACAAAGAGTGGACTTATGAGGTTATTCAAGCTTCTCAGAATAAACACAGAATGATCATTTGATAATACAGAATCCTTACATCTGATGCAACTAGCTATGGAATAGCTAGATCTATGTCCATTACTGAGAATTTTACTTAGGGAACATCCCAAGAGGCATTTTGCCCAGATGCCTCCCTTATCTCATCTATGTGTTTTAAAGTATATGCTTGTTGATTCTAGTTTTAGATCTCTTTCATGGTAGATTCTGTGTTCAATTTGGCAATATATGTAAATCAATACATTTATTCCTTTTGGTTTATTTGCAAATGTAGGCAAATGCATGATAGTCATATTTTGACCTGTTATGCAAATTAGCACTATATATACATACATATATATGTATTTTTCTGTACCTTGCTTTCTTTCAACTAACAATATACCCTATCCAGTGAATTTTTTATTTCAGATACTGCATTTTTTTAGGTGTGGAATTTCCATTTGGTACTTTTTTACAGTTTCTATTCTCGGCTGAGATTTTCTATCTCTTCATTCGATGAGCATATTTTCCTTTACATCACTGAGTATAGTTATAATACCTGTTTTAAAATCTTTGTGTGCTAATTCCAACATCTGGGTCATCTTGAGTTTGGGTCCCTCTTGACTGTCATTTCTGAAGACAATGAGTCAGACTTTCCTGTTTCTTTGTATGCTGAGTAATTGCATTGCATTGCAGACATTGTGAATGTTATATGTAGAGAGTCTGGATTCTATTACATTCCTTGGAAGTGTTATGTTTTTGGTTTCAGCAGGTAGTTAATTCAATTATACTCAAATGGAAAATTCTATCTTCTAGACAGCAGCTCAAATATCAGTTTTTATATTATTAGTTGGGTCATTTGGAGTCTGCCTTGGACCTGCATGGTTAAGGGGTCAGAGATTTGGGCAGAATTTATATACAGAATTTAGGGCTCCCCCTCTTTGGCTCTCTCATCTCCAGGATTCTCCTTTCACTTTTGAGTGGCTATTGTTACCTCAAATTCTGTCTTTGGTTTTTCAGAACAAAAAGACTAAGATTTTCCCACTGAAGTTTTAGCTACCCTAAATGGTATAGACTAGGGCCTGCCCTTAGTCTAGAAGCTGTGAAATAATAAATCACTCAGTGCAATTTCCTTCTTCCAAGTGTCAACTTCCCTCCAGAATCTGCCTTCTTTGGGTTATTTTCTTGTACCTTCTTAAATAAGCGGTTGTTTTGTTCAGAGTATATAGTTGTTTGCAGGAGGGTCAGTACAATAGGAGCTTAATTCAGTCATTGCTAGGAGTGAAACATACTGAAGGCACTTTTTAAAAATTGCTTTTCAGTTTTTTCTTCTTTGCAATATAAATATCATTTCCTTTCACATTTCCATCTACAATTCCATTAATTTATTCCCTTTTCTAAGAAACCATCCAAGAGTTATTATACTATTAAGTAGGAACACTATCAGAACCAAGGTAGACATGGGTGGGGAGATGGGACAGCAAGGCAATTTGACATAGCTTCTTGCTCAAAGGTTAAGGACTTCAAATTTTGGCTTTTGTTCCATAATACATTTTTGCAGAAGATCACTGCATGGTCTTACCACAAACACTGATTCCAACACTGTATTAGTCCCTGCTTATAGCTAAATATAAAGGTGGGAAGAGGGGTCCAATGATGATAAGCCATCAACTATTATTATTCAGTGTGGAAATAACTAAATTAATGAATGCCAGTTCTGTAAGCAGCCACCAGGGGACAACATCACTTTCTAATTTTTGTAAACAACAATTAAATAAATACATAGCCTCCAAGTACAACAAATTTCATCCAAACAATAAAGAAAATTACCGAAGTTCCTAAAAATAAGCTAATTAAAATTGTCACTGTTTAGAACAGTAATGAACTATTGTTTAAGACTACGGCTTCTCTTGAACTTAAAAAAAGCCTTTAATGGAAGGTCAAAGGCCTAAAATTCAGCTATATTTAATCACTTAAAATTTATCATGTAAGTTGGAACTGGAGACCATTATCCTAAGTGAAGTATCTCAGGAATGGAAAAATAAACACCGCATGTACTCTCTAATAATTGAGAGCTAATAGATGGGCACACACATGCACAAAGAGATGTAAAGTTCATTTGAAATCAAGACAGGAGGAGGAGGGCAGGAGCCAAAACATACTTATCAGGTATAATAAATATATTTGGGTGACGGGTACACTAAAAGCCTCAACTTAAGCATTCTAAAAGGTATCCATGTAACAAAAACATTTGTACCCCCTTAATATTATTTTGAAATTAAAAAAAATTTATCAAGTAAGTTGCCTATCAAAACTGCTTTTTAAAGCCGGGCGCGGTGGCTCACGCCTGTAATCCTAGCACTCTGGGAGGCCCAGGCAGGCGGATTGCTTGAGCTCAGGAGTTCGAGACCAGCCTGAGCAAGAGCGAGACCCTGTCTCTACTATAAATAGAAAGAAATTAGCCAAACAACTAAAAATAGAAAAAATTAGCTGGGCACAGTAGCGCGTGCCTGCAGTCCCAGCTACCTCGGAGGCTGAGGCAGGAGGATCGCTTGAGCCCACAAGTTTGAGGTTGCTGTGAGCGAGGCTGACACCACGACACTCCAGCCCAGGCAAGAGAGTGAGACTCTGTCTCAAAAAAAACCAAAAAAACAATAAAACCCTGCTTTTTACCTGCCAGACTTTTTCCCCTTCCAGTAACATTTGAATGTTTTTGAAAAATTATCTTCTTAAATATTTTCCTTTTAGGTCTCGTAGTAAATTTTAATTAATGATTAAATGCACTTATATAAACATGCTATGCCCTTTAGGGGAAGATCTGTGCCTCTATTCTTATTTAGCCACTGAGGACCACTTTCTCTCCAATGCAAAAGGCTACTTATGATTTGAGATATTGTTTGGATTCTAAGTAAATGTTAACCAAAGAGCCATTTACTAGTCCCTAAGATGTCACTTAAACTGGGTTTTCTGACAAAAGGCAGGTTAATTAGTTCAAATATCATTTTCTAAAAATAGTGCTTTCCAAAAATAGTGTTTTCTTAAAGAACAAGAAGAAATTTCAGATGTGGCCCATCACCTTTTTTTTTAAATTTTAAACTATGATAAAAAAGATCTATCATCTTTTATATCAGATTTCTGGGGGTGAAAAAATTTTTTAATTGAACAAAAACAGAACTCTGATCTTAACATTAAATGCTAATGCTTAGTACATTAAACATGCTATGTCATGCAGAACAAAATATTGAGAGAATTCTATTTTTCATAGGGTAAATGAGTAACTATATTGGTTTCCTGAACATTTAACAGTCTCTCAGAAGAATGTACTTTGGACAAAGAATGTACCTTGGACAAAGGGGATATAGAGTGACTACAACAGCTTCATGGTGAAATATTTGATCATTAGAGATTTAAAAAAAAAACATATGAGCAGTCTCATTTAAGCTTATAAACATCTTACCTTAGTTTTTTCATCCACAACTCTGAGTCCATCTGCTGAGACCCACAAAACTGCCTTAACTGCTTTCTTTCCAGTCTTTTAAGAGAAACCAATAAGGGAAGGAGGGGAGACAAAAATATATGTAATATTAAAAAAAAGTCATCTTCCACAGAAAACATTGACTTCTGTCTTCCAAAAGTCACAAGAACAGATGGAGTCCAAGTTCAGGAGGGGTGCCCAAAGCCAAATACTCAAACCAAACTGCAGAAACATTCAGGAAAAAACAAGCCAAAGCCATTATTTTAGAAACACAGTGCAAAACAATAAGATAAAATTAAGTAAAGGAGAAAGGGCAGATGGAATCAAAACTGAGATATCACATTCCATAAAGGGCGAAGAATTCATAACTACATTCTTCACCCATTTAAAAAACTCAAGAAAACCAAGAGTCAGAAAAATATTAAATACATAAGGAGTTACACCACAAGTAGCTTCTATACTTGTATTTAGAGTAGGATGTAACAGTTAAGTCTAAATTGAGATGCTGACCATTCCACTATCCTCTGACCCCAACGTGTATACTAGGACCCTTGGTTACCTAAAATTTTCATGTTAAAAATGCAGTCAGTCATCATTATTCTATTAACATTTTTTTGCACTTCTTGTAGAGTTCTTATCTATTAACAATCTTAAAAAAACATTATTTTTCTTCTCAGGATTAACAAAAAACTGTTTTTTTTTAAAAATTCATTTTAATTTATTTTTTTTTGGAGATAGGGTCTCACTATGTTGTCTAGGCTGAAGTGCTGTGGCTATTCACAAGTGCGATCACAGAGCACTGCAGCCTCAAACTCTTGGGCTCCAGACGTCCTCCTGCCTCAGTCTCCCGAGTAGCTGGGACTACAGGCACATACCACTGCACCTGGCCTTGGTTTGATTTTTAATTTGACATTAAATGCATGGAGATATTTTGGGGACATAGGAGGATCAAAACAATCTGAAAAAATAACTTCCTATAACAAGAATTTCCTTTTTACTGGCTGAGAAAAGGCTTTTTAGGCATAAGAGAATCACACGAGAACAAGCTGATATATGACTTCATATATCAGTGATGGAATGTATTTTTCCTTTAAACTGCTCCAATGATGCAGCAAAATTAAACAAAAGCAGAACAAAGGCTGAGAATAGGTATCAGATTATCATAAAAAGCATAGCTCAAAAAGAATCTGGTGCTAAGGTTGGAGCAGCAGCCTCTAGAATGGACAAAAATAACAGACACTTTCTACCATTCTCCTCTGGGTTCAAGCCTAGGAATTTTTGATGTGGGACGCATAGCCTTCTTTAAATGAACTGTTACGATCCACTTGGCTTCATCATCTCCACTCCCAAAACACATCTGATGAGTGCCTATAATATGCCAGCCAGTGGAAATACTTGAAGAACTCACAATCCATTGAAAGGTGACACTGAGATAAACAAAAAATCAATGATATAGTAATAAATGTTACAGAAGAGCTAAGAACAAGGCACAATGATGCCAGAAAGGAGGTATAATCAAATCTATTTATGGAATTGGGAAAGGTTATACAAAAGAGAAGACTGAATTGGGTTCTGAAATAATTTTTCTTGATGCCTTAGGTGGGGGTAGGGAGGCAGGGAATTAACAGAGGTAGCGAACAAGCCAGGCAGAAGAAATAGCAGTTTAGGACATGGAAGCAAATAACATGGCAAGTCTGGGTCTCTATAAATATTTCAGTATGGCTTGTTAAGTAGGCTGGGTGAGAGAAGAGCAATGAGAGACAAAGAGTAGGAAAGGCCTAGTCATGCAAGACCTTGTATGCCTGAGGAATTTAATCGTAATTCTCTGGGCAATTAGAAGCCAAGAAAGCAATTTAAACACAGCTTCACAGATTTACATTTTTATTTGTTTTTTTGTTTTGTTTTGTTTTTTCTTTTGAGACAGAGTCTCACTCTGTTGCCTGGGCTAGAGTGCCGTGGCGTCAGCCTAGCTCACAGCAACCTCAAACTCCTTGGATCAAGTGATCCTCCTGCCTCAGCCTCCTGAGTAGCTGGGACTATAGGCATGCACCACCATGCCCGGCTATTTTTTTCTATATGTTTTTAGTTGTCCAGCTAATTTCTTTCTATTTTTAGTAGAGACAGAGCCTCACTCTTGCTCAGGCTGGTCTTGAACTCCTGACCTTGAGCGATCCTCCCACCTTGGCCTCCCAGAGTGCTAGGATTACAGTTGTGAGCCACCACGCCTGGCCAGATTTACATTTTTAAAACATCACTTTGACAGCAGTGTAGAAGGGTTGGAGAGACTGACAGGAAGCAGGAAGATCAAAGATTTTACACAGGAGAAAATGAGAGTTGGGCTCCCTTGGCTGAGAGAGGTATGGAGAAGAGAAGGTTTTAAATGGTAAATGTAAGGGAAGAGTTGAGGATTCCTCTTTGGTTCCTGGCTTGGTTAACTGAATGAAGAGGGTACCACCAACTAAAATAAAGAACAGAACAGATGGAAAAGCAAGTTTGAGAGGGCAAGAATAGGACTTCAGCTTTAGATAAGCAAAATTTGAGAGGTCCACGTGATACCCAGGTGAAGACATCCAATAGGTAATTGGATATATAGGTTTGAAACTCAGAAGAGAATTATAAGATGGAATTTTAGAATTGGGATGCATCAATGATTGGAGTTATAAGAGGCCAAGGACACTAGAGAACACTAATCATTAAAGAATTGGGAGAAAATGAATAAATTCTTGAAATATGAGAAAAGGAATAGTGAGAGGGACAGGAGAATGGAGAGTAGTGTCATTGAAACTAAGGGAGAAGGGTTTCAAAAAGTAATGGATGGTCCAAAATGTCAAATGTTACATAGTGATCAAGTAAGCGAAAATGTGAAAAATGTCCACTGGATTAAGAAATGAAGATATGGTCAGGTGATAGAGGTTGTGATGGTTAATTTTATGTGTCAATTTTGCGAGGTTGCAGTTACTTAGATGTGTGGTCAAACACTAGTCAAAATGTTGCTGTGAAGGTATTATGTAGACATGATTAACATTTCCAATCAATTGACTTTAGGTAAAGGAGATTAGTCTTGATAATATGAGTGGGCCTCATCCAATTAGTTGAAGGCCTCAGAGCAAAAACTGAGGTTTCCTGGGGAAGAAGAAATCCTGCCTGAATTTCCAGCCTGCTGGCCTGCTCTACAGATTTCAGACTTGCCAGCCAGTCCCGACAATTGCATGAGTCAATTCTTAAAATAAACCTCTTTTTCATTAGTTCTGTTTTTGTGGAGGTCCCTGACTGATACAGAAGTGGAAGTTAGACTAGAATGGGTTTAAGAAGTAAATCAAAGGTCAGAAGAATCTAAAAGTATTAAATACTCTCTTTAAAACGTTTTTCTGTAAAAAGACTCAGAGCTACAATAGGGGAAGAGGGGACAAGCAGAGGATCAAGGGACGTCTATAAGAATTGTGATAAATTAGCATGTTAAACTAGAAACACAATGGGCTTTGGAGTAAGACAAATATGAGTCTGAATTCAGTGTTACTATACATAAGCAGGTTATATAGCCCTCTGAGCTTCCATTTCTTTATCTGTTAAATATTTGTAGGCTTGTTAAAGGGACTAGAGATTATATACTGCACCTGGACTTTAAATAGGATAATAAATAACTGGTAGGTTATCACCATCATATTAATAAACTTTTAAAAACCTCTCCCAATAGGTTGAAAGAGTGATATATAAAAAGAAAGAGTGATATATAACTTTCAACAAAAATGACAACAGATTATGTTTATATGCTAAATGGGAAAAGTCAGTGGAACAATGAAGGCTGAAGGCCCAAGAAAAAGAGACGAATAATTTAGAGAACAAAGTCATACAGGAGGCAGGATGGGATGGGCTAGAATATAAAGTTTAGACAGGAGGAGGGATGTCCCTTTCTCTAAAATGGAGGGATGGAGTGAGGCTGAGTAGAGATGAAGACAGATTTGTAAAGGAGGGAGTGGCAAATTGAGGAAATTCACGCTAGAGAACCATGAATTTATCTGTGGAGAAGATGAGAGTACTTGCTTTACTTTGCTGGGGAGAGGAAGAAAAACAGGCAGAGTAAAACAGTAAAGATTTAGAATAGAAGTATCAGAGTAGAAGTGTGGTGATTAAGAACCAGGCTGTTGTCTGGGTTTGAATTCCGGTTCTACAACTTACTACTACTAGTATGACCAAGGCCAAGTTAACTTTTCTATGCTTCAGTTTCTACTGAAATTTCTATATAATGATGTTAATAATCTTATATACCTCATAGGATTATTGTGAAGATTAAATTAATTAATGTATATAAAAGGTTTATAACTAGTGTGGTCATATAATTTAGTGCCCAAACTGGGACCCCTTAAAAAGTGAAAGGGGCCACTATTAAAACCCGGAAACAGGTGTTTACACTGGCACTGTTCCAGGCAAACTGGGATAATTGTCACTCCACCAATAGTAACTCCATATTTAACCAACACTTATGTAACATTTAGTATTTTGTTGGAGGGTAAGCACCATGAGGGCAGGATTTTTCCATCTATATTGTTCACTGCTATATCTCTGCAGCTTGACTAATAATACCTGGAACAGAGGAGTTGAAGAAATATTTGTTGAAAGAACAAATTTGCTAAATACCTGCTGAGGGAATGGGACAGCTGATCAGTGATATAGAAGACTGCCAAATGGCATTGACAATCCTGTGTAAGGCATTTAAATTTATAGCTTTATTAATCTGCTTATTGTGTAGCTGTAGCCTGCAGTGGTCAGCATCTGAGGCAATAGACTACTTCAAGGTTAGAAGACTGGAGATAGGAAAAATAAAAGGTCAACTTAGAATGAGACTGCTCTCCAGTTAGTCACATTACAACACTCAGGGGAATATATAACATTTTCTTGGCCCAATTATGCAGTTATAAAAACATTTGTGCTTTTTAGATATGCCTTGATGATAATTTTTATAGTGTGTTATTAATGTATCAGTGAGCAATTGTATTTGTCATATTTCATGGCCTCTGATTTCTCTAAAGAGGAGAAAAAAACAGATAATACAAATTCTTCTTGTATTTGTTCATACATTTGGGTACCGGTTCTTTAATGTCACTATAGTTTGCCACATTACAGTTACTTCAGTAAGATACTGAGATACTAATGCTCAAAGATGGCTATAGCTGAAATTAAGTCCAGACTTCCTCTTACAAATTCAATAGTAATAACACTTCGGTATTATTTGTAAACTTTAGAGTCTTTCATTCTGACAATATAAACTAAGATTTCTGAGTACTTTAAGAAAAGAAGATAAATGTAATTGAGAAAATGAAAGTTTTTGCTTTTGTTTGTCCTAAAACTGTCTACTTAAAACCAGTATCTTAGGAAATCAGGTCAAAGTTAACTAATCATAGGAATGAAAAAAGATAACTCAGAGTAAGTATGAAATGATGTATGAAAGAATTTACATTCATTTAGTGACACAATCACCTCAGGAAAAAAAAAAGACTACCTGCTTCAGGTACTAATAAAAAAATGTATAGTGGTTACATAGATGTGAGACATTAAGAATTATTTCATCACCACTGTTCCAGCACTTTCTATTTTAATAAATAATTTCAAGGTTATAGGTAGAATTCACACTGACTCAGTGTCATGAAAAACAATTACAAAATAAAGATAAAACTGCGTATTCTTCAAAGAAAGAAAATGGATCTAATATGGGCAGAACTTTATTACCTTAGAATTTAAACTGGTGAAATCTGAGCAGAAAGATCAAGCTAACCTATAAGTGAAAAATGAAAAAAGTATAACTTTCAAGTAATCACTCTACTCACTAAATATCCAGCTCAGAATTTAAAAATTAACATCTGCCTTAAAACCTTTTATTATGGGTAGATATAAACCAATATGGTAATTAAGAAGGCTCTGACATTGGGGAAAATGATAAAAGGCAGTGGATTGATTACAAATTACTAAATCAGAAAACTTCTATCATAAGTAAGAGAAATATACGGGTAATCTCAACATGAAAAAAACCAGTGAAAGAACACAAAATGGTTGGAAAAGTGACACAGATATAGTAACTTAAGCTCAGCACACTGTAAGATGACTTTCTCCTAAATATAAAAGCTACCCATAGTAAAAGGCAATTGAAACAACCAATTGCAATAAAGAACTGCTATCTACCTACCTATCTCCAGAGTGGTTTTTTTTTTGTGTTTTGTTTTGTTTTAGTAGAAACCACTTTTTTTTTTGTTTTTGTTTTTTGAGACAGAGTCTCACTCTCTTGCCTGGAGCGAGTGCCGTGGTGCCAGCCTAGCTCACAGCAACCTCAAACTCCTGGACTCAAGCAATCCTACTGTCTCAGCCTCCCAAGTAGCTGGGACTACAGGCATGTGCCACCATGC
>CAUYSK010054472.1:0-23441 GCA_963575035.1 Avahi laniger
TCAGAGGACCATGGACTTCATCCTTACTTCCCTCCACAGGTGGTTCTCGAACTCAAGTGTTCACTAGAGTTTCCTAGCGTTCTTGTAAAAATGCAGAGTACTGGGCCTGGCTCCCAGAGATTTTGACCCAGCGATTCTGGGACAGGCCTGGGAATCTGCACTTTTGATAGCACCCAGATGATCCTGCAGCAGAAGGTCCTCAGAGCTCCCTTTGAGAACACACTGTGAGCCCATCTCCCAGCCAAGGGATTTTTGTCAAGGCCCCAAGGAAGGAGCAGGTATGATATGACTGCATAGTGAACACTCAGTTCCTCATCTGACATGCACAGATTCAATTCAGCTTGGCCAACACTCATTTGTTCAATTGAATAAAAAGAAAGAGCTGAGGGTTGAGGGGTGGATATGGATGTCAACATGGAGGAATGTGAACTCACAAAGCCAGGAAGCTGCCTTCAAATATCTTAAGATTATGGGGAGCTCAGTTTTGTTCAAACACAGTTATTAAATGCATTGGTTAGGATCCTTTTGGTTATGAGCAACAGAAAACGCTGTATACCTGGCTAAACAAGGAGCTGCCTCATGTTATCCTAGTGAGGAGTCCAGAGGCGGGTAGCTCATGTCTCCTCTGCCCCGGGCACCACACTAGGGGCTCGAGATACCCAGACAGGGCCCCTATGCTCAAGGACGGTCTCGGAGGAGAGAGACAACGTGCTGTGACACATGCATGATGGAGGCGTGCCCAGAAGAGGCAGGCAAAGCTTCCTGGCAGAGGTGATGCCAGGGTGGGCACTCAGCATGAGTAAGAATGAGGCAGAGAAGAAGGGAGCAGGAGGCAGTTGCAGGCTGCACGTGTCACACTCAGAGGTATGAGGCGCCGTGGCGTGCAGTGGGAAGTCCCGTGCGTCTGGAATGACCGGACCAGGAGTGAGACTGAAGAAGGAGCAGAGCCAAGACCCGAGGGCATGTATGTCATCCCGAGGAACTCAGACTTGGTGGTCCCCCACGTGGCATCTGGAGACGCAATCTACAGGTTGCAGAATAACTTTTTGAGCCTTAGAAGCAGCATTGGGGCTGAGGATATACATTAGAGCGTTGGCAGCACAGAGGTGATGGAAATTGTGATGTGGCTGGGAAATGACAGGCAGAGTGCAGGAAGGAGGGAGCACCACGCTGAGCACGGAAGCCCAGGAACAAGACTCATGTCTCGAGACCTGAGCCGCCATCAGGTGGTCTCAGGAGAACAGGTTGACGAGTAGGAAGAGCACCAGGCAAGAGGCTGTCTCCGAAGCCAAGGAAGCAGAAAGTGTCAAGAAGGAGAATGTGATCGCCATGTCGAATGCAGCAAAGAGGTCCCGAGAGAGAAGGAGTGAAATGTATCCAGTGGGTTCGATAATCTGGAAGTCACTGGAGACTTTGGTCAATAGCTACAGCGAGTGGTAGGGACAGAGCTGGAGCACAGCAGGGTGGAGGGTGATGGAGCAGTGAGAACTAGAGTCACCCTAGCTCTTTTAAAAAGCTCAGGGCAAAAGGAAAGAGGAAGTGGCAAGAGGGGAGCTCAGGATCAAAGGAGGGTGTTGTAGGTGTGGGGAAAACTGGAGCCTGTTTGTGGTAGAGGGTAAAGGGAGAGAGGTTGAAGACGTCAGAGGGAGATAGCAGGGAATGGAGCGAGTCGTGGAGGTGCCAGAAGGACGAAATTGAGTGCACTTGTGGAGGGGCTGGACCTGACCGTGAGGGGGACACCTCGTGCTCAGAGACAAGGCAGGTGGCGGGTCTGTGTGAAACGCAGGAAAAGCAGGGTGGTAGGAGCTGTAGCACTGTTCAGTCCAGGACAAACAATGGAAAGAAACGTTAATAAGAGCTCACTGCAGACCCTGATCCTTTCCAAGGGAATCCAGAAAAACTTTCCAATTCCAGTGGATAGCACCCTCATAAAGTCACCCCAGGAATAAGGAAGGATCAGAGTTTGGGTCAGAAAATGAGCTGTTTGTGTCAGATATCGCAGGTGTGGAGTAGTTCTAGGTGATGACAAGGTCCAGGATTTGGATGTGGTACGGTGCTGAAATGGAGCACAGGTAAGGGTCACTGGGACTGAGGTGTCAGAGAAATGTTAGGCTAGGTTCTTAGACAGGTGTATCAGATGAGAATGTATTTAGCTACAGAAGCATGGCTACGGTGCCTTAAAAGAGTAAGGGATATGCACAATAAGAAGTCCAGAAGTAGACAGATGCTGGTGATGATGGTGATAGCCTTTTGATGACAGGATGGCCTCTGGTCTCCATTTCCTCATGGTTGAAATGTGGCTACCTCTGCTCCAGCCATCACATCTGCAGTCAAGGAAGGCAGAAGGAGGAAAGGGGGTACTAGCTGTGTATGTCCCTGTTATCACAAAAGCAAAAGCTTTTCCAGAAAACACTCCCCCTCTCCCAGCAAATTCCACTAGGTCTTCTTGAGAGAACTGAGTCATTGACCTTCCCTGGCTGCAAGAGAACTAAGAGAACTGGATTGCTGTGGTAGGTTAAGTGGCACCTGCGCTAGGTACACTGCTGCATGGAACTAAATCAGGGTCCTAGTCTGCAGACGGAAGTGGAGACTGGATCTTGGTTGGCAAACATGAGATCTGCTGCAATGCATCCCCTGTGCGGTGAATGAAGTCTTCCTGGGGGCTGAGACTCAGGTGGTGAGGAACGGAGTAGTTGTTACATTCAGCAGAGAACAGGACTCGGAAGAGGAGTCATGAAAAGAGGCCAGAGCTGAGGAGTCCTTGGACACAGCCCCCAGCATCCACTGGCTGGGACATGAACCCCCTGTGCTCAGAGGGGAGCTCTCCACAGTGTCGTGAGCAGGCGTGAGACAGGCAGAGTTGCCTGCAGGGGGATGGAAGAGGCAGCCTTGGCCAGACTAAAGGGGCAGATGAGGACCACAGCAGCAGTGTGGGTGGGAGCACCCCCTCTGGGCCTCTGGACACACTAGAAATGTGAACTGGGTAATCCAGACTGCTGCGTTCACAAGAGTAAGGCATGGCCCTGTAGCACCCCATGTAAAGGGGACTCGGGTCAGACTGGCCCTCATGTCCCTACGCCCTTCCCCATGCCCTGTGGTCCTCACCATGGCCCTTCATTTGATGCCAGTCCTCTTCCCCAGCTGTCCTCCGGCTCCTCTCCCAGTATGCTGGCTCTACCCCCAGCAATGCTGGGCAGGAGCGTCCCAGCCCCCAGCCCTCCACCCAGGGCACTCTGGTCCTGTGAACGGAAACAGACAGGGCAACGGAGGGGCAGACCATGGGCTAGACAGGGCCCTGGTGGCTGCTGGCTGGTTGTGAGGGGCTGAGGAAGGGGAGGGCAAGGCTGACTCCCACGTCGAG
Organism: Avahi laniger; assembly: GCA_963575035.1. Lineage (NCBI taxonomy): Eukaryota > Metazoa > Chordata > Mammalia > Primates > Indriidae > Avahi > Avahi laniger. The sequence continues at coordinate 3,362 of CAUYSK010054472.1, forward strand.
CCTGGGTGACCCACCCGGCAGTCTATGGCCATCCAGCAGCAGTGGCACCCCAGTGTGTGGTCCAGACATCAGGCTTTGCTCAGGTCAGCCGGAGAGGAGATGAGCCCCTCATGCTGCATCCTCCTGTCTCTCTGTCCTTCGTCCATTCCATCGGGCATGCCCTGCATTCCCAGACCACAGGGCCTTTGCTCACACTGCCAATCTGCCTGCAGTGCCCCTCCACAGCACTCTCCAAGTTGGCTCCCACTTGTCCTTTGGGCCCCAGTTTAAACATCACTTCCCTAAAGGTGCCTTTCTTGGCCCTCTGCCTGGTTAGTTCTTTCCCTGTGTCCCTCCTAGGAACATGTGACTCTATGTGAGTGAAGGCAATTACCGCCGGTGACCGAGTCAGAGCCGAGATCCCAGTGAGCGAGCACAACAGGTTTGCTCCTTGCTTTACAGTTCCCCGTGGGCGGGGCAGTCCTTCACCCTCCTGTGGCTACGCCCCCTGGAACACACAGCGCCCAGGGTCATCCAAGCAGAGCAGAAGGTCAAAAGGGGCACACCAGCTCCTAAAGTCCTTCCCTTCAGGTGACACACTTCACTCCCACCCCAGGCCCTTAGCCACATTTTATCACCTGGCTGAACTGGAAAGGGGGTTGGGAAATGTGGGGGGGTACACGAAACATTCAGGGAGCACTGCCTGGCTCTGCCACAGCTTTTCTTGAGAGCCTCTTATCACGGAGCTTCCTCGATGACATCTGTCTCTGCCACTAGGCCGTGAACTCCACGAGGACAGGAACGGTGCGTGCTGGCTCACCGCTCCTCCTCGGGCCTCCCAGACTCCCTGTGTGTCCCAGGAGGTTGGGAAATGTTGATTGACTCACCAAAAGAATGAACTGAATAAATGGGGCCAGGCCATGGGCTCAGCAGTTGGGAGTTCGCTCAGGGCACAAAGAAACATTTCAGAGGGGAACAAAACTTGGAAGTCCAAGGGGTGAAACTGACTTAGGGATCAGAGCATGGAGATCTGATGAGGGGAGGAGGCGCCGGGGAGATTTTCCCAGCAGCTCCCCGTGCCCTACATCAGCCTTTGTGAAACCACGCGCCGGTGCTGTGCCCCCCCACCAGTGCTGTGGACAGTCTCTGTGATTAGGCTCCACAGACAGGGGAAGGGGTCTCAACAGGGCTGCTGTTTCAGCTCTGGTCGCCGTCTGGGTGCTCCAAAGCAGGAACATGTCGTCCAGTACAGATGGCTTACCACCGGATCCTGAGGACAGGCAGGCAAGGAAGAAGAAACCCCTCAGGAAAGAAAGGAAAAGCCTCCGCACCTCTGGAGAGGCAGTGGGCGCTGCCCCCGCCCTGCGCCTTCTCAGCCCTGGGGTTCTGGCCACACTGCCAGGTCTCCGAGCTTCTGCTTCCTCTTCTGTAAAATTCCTCCTCATCGACTCCAAGAGGCACTTTCTTTTCCCTCACGTTTGAACCTCACTGAAATTAGGATGCAATTAGCAATAAATGGCATGTTACCATATAGTTGGTAGGACTTTTTTTTTTAATGTGTCATAAAATAATGGTGAGTCTTACAATGAAGTTGTCTTAGACTTGATGACATATGGCATTTCCCTTTTGTTTTAGGATCAGAAATAATATAAGTGAAGTTCCTTGCACAGAACCTGTGCATAGTGGATTCTTCACACAGCAAAGTGACTGTTTCAACCCTATTACTTCAAGATATAAAAAACAATCTCAAAGTCTTTGTGGGACAGGTAGGATGAACAATTTTATAGATATAATGTACAACATGAGGACTAAAATTAATAAAATTGTATTGTATTGGGGATTTTTGTTAAATCAGTAGAGCTTAGGTGCTCTTGTCACCCCAAAAGGAACTATGTGAGGTGATTGATATGTTAATCTGATTCACTGCAGTAATAATTACCATCTATATGTCTCCCATAACTCATGTTGTAAATCTCAATACACACAATAAATTTTTTTTTTTTTTTGTGAGTTGTTTGGTTTCTACCCTTAGACTGTGTACAACTGTCATTACAGGCTTAGGAGGTGCCCTCGTAAGACTTGAGCAAAATACGCTGACTTCGAGGCTGGGAAAAAGCTGGAAGATGAAGGGGAGAAAGAGAGAGACTGGAGTCGGGGGAGAGAGGGGAGGGGCGGGGGGAGGGAAGGAGGGAGAGAGAAAACAGAGAAAGATTAGCAGGAGGAAAAATGAAAGGTGAAATATTAATCTATCACCTTGCTGGAGCTTTAGAGTAGCAACTGAAATGTAAGAGACGCTGGTTCCAAGCCTGGGGACAGGGCCAAGGAGCCCAAACGAATGATCCAGACTCAGGGATGACTCAGCCAAGGGCAAAGAAGAACACCCAGAAGAAATATTCCTTAGCCTCAGAGAACCAGAGATCTGAAAGGATTGATACATCATGAACCTTGACGATTATAAAGTTGGAAGCTATACATGTAAAACTTGTCTTTTTAATTAAAAATATAGAGACTGTTATTTGGTGCAAAGCTCCCTACTGCTTTTTAAAAAAAGAAAGGAATACTGTGAGCATGTGGAGATCTGGAAGGGATGCCTAAACTTGTTCTGGGGCTTAGAACCCAGTCCCTTCCCCTTAATGGTGCTGTCGCCACCGCAGTGATCTGTTCGATTCGTTACAAGTTCGTTAGTGTGCGAATATCTGGGTATGTGTCCTCAAGTTTAATATTTGAAGGTCTAAGTTGCTTTTTGAAATGATTTTTATGTAAGTACTTCATTGCTTAATGGACTGGGGTAATTTTGAATGTAAAATCAAGGTCTGATCTGTATTGATCTGGAGAAGGTCTGCAGGATATCGAATGTTTACAGTTTTGAGGGTCCAAATTCCAAGAATCAGGAAGGGCATCAAAAACATCAAGATAAATAAGCTTACACAGAAATTGTTTAAGTAGTGACTCAGGGCATTCATTATTTTAGGGGAGGAAATTATTAATGAATTGCTTTAAGATTAGAATTGTCAATTTTATGTTACACTTATGACAGAATAAATCAAATGTGAAAATGCTCCATTTTATATATAAAATTGCATAAGTGTGGCCAATTCTGCTAAATAAAAGTATAAAGTCATATGACAGATTTATATGCAGAAAGTAAAGATAATAAAAAATGCAGAACTGATTTTTTGATCCTAAGATAGCTCGGCAAATAGTCACGTTTATAAATATTTTCTATGACATAATTTCCCCTTTAATTTAATCAAGATGTCTTTAGATAATTTTTGTTAAAGCAGTCAGTGATGGAACTTAATTTGAAATGATGAGTTAGAAATTGTACTGTTTTAGTGAAATTTAATTAAAAACATTCCATGGTATTAGGGTTAATTTGCTTCATAATTTTAACCAGGGGCATGCAATGATTATTCATTGGTGGATTCATTGGGATTTTATGTTTTTTGAGGTATCTCATCTACCCGTAACATAGACTTGTGATCTGGGGTGGTTTGTGGTATAATCACCATAAAATAGTCTTGGGCCCATTTACTGAAGTTGATCACTTCAGTGATCAACTCAGATGTACAAACAGACTATGGACAGATTTAGTAAGATGTTAGATTGTTGGTACTTTTATACATTGTAGAAGTAATTTTTATCTCCTTTAATCTGTGATTTATTTATTACATAGTCAGTGCCTATCCTTGGGCTGGTTCCAGAAATGGCTGGAAATTTATTTTAATGCTCCTGGGGGTGGCCAGTAGAATGTGCTGTGGATGAGGAATTAGAATGGCGGGATGCACCGGGGTTTGCAGAAGCTGCTCTGAGACTGTGGCTGTACACGTGGATCCTCAGCCTGGAAGAAATCAAGTTTCAGTCTGACGAATATGAGCTGGGCCACCTCCACCACACTTTGTGTACCTTATGTACTGTTCCCCAGACACTGTGGCAATACAAGTATCTTCTGCATCCGTCCTAAATAGCTGAAGATATTGCAGATCCTTCTTAGGGGCCCTGCTGGCAAGTGGAGGCCAGCTGCCAAGCACATCAGCTGCATCCTAGCCACACTAGTCCGGGCATGTGTCACCCAGACCATGCCTGGACTAGAAAGAGCCCCAATTCATGCCATTTCAGGAGAGTCTGCACAATCCCTTCTGGGAGCAGTGGGACTAAGCCACAGTGGCTGACAGCTTCCCCGGGCTCTCTTCCACTGTAGCAGAATCCTGAGAAGGCTGGATTCCAGCCACAGCTGCTGCTTGAGTGTGTGGGCCTGCCTGGTGCCTTCATCCCATCCCCTGCAATGGCTGGGACCCCTGGATCCTTCTTCTTCTAGAAGTGAGCCAGTGCTCCTGCTGGCAGAGGTTACTGGTTGCCCTTCAGTGGGAGATCAGGCTGCCTGCAGTGAGGCTTGTCCCACCTGGCAAATTCAACTCATTTTTTTTTTTTGGTAGGGAGAGAACTGGACAGAAGATGCCAGTTAGCAGAGCTCTTCCTCTTCTTGACTTCCTGACCAGCCCAGCAGGCACTACCTGCGGTGGCCAAAGGGATTTCTATATAAGTTCTCTGGGCCACCTCTCACTGCACCTCCCTCACGTGTCTACCCATCATGCTCATTTTCATGCACAGCCATTTGCCTGTATCACCACACACACACATGCTCTCACCAACCAAATGGGCAAATCACTCTTGGTAACCATGGCACATTCCTCTGCTTAATAGATGATCCTTTCCTATCCTCTCCCAGTCCCCAAGAATGATGTCATTCACCAGGAATCAAAACCAACCCTCTGCCCTAAGACAGGGCAGAAAGGATCTGGCTACCTGTGGAGGTGCAGATAACTATGACCTTGGTCACAACAGGTTATAGGATGTCAGAGAGCCTTCTGAACTCTGGGCCACGCCAATATGAACAGACAGCACAGATGAATACCTAGTTGTTTCTGGGGTGCCCCACTGCTTCCAAAAGCATATCCACAGAGCTCCTTGACTGCTGCCTATAACCCTTACTGGACACTCCACTGCTCCTAGTCCCACCCAACTGGAAGCTCTTGGTTTCACCCTCACTTAGCAACTTGGACATGAAGCTTCATCTAACCTATTGCAACCGATATTATGCTGGGCAGGTGTCTTTTATCCAGATTATACCAGAAGCATCCCCAAATGGTTATATCCATCTTTTGAAGTTCAGGTCTTCCATCCAGGACAACCTCTAAGAAACTTACCATGAGGAGTTAGCTGGTAGTTGATCACACCCACCAGGGACAGACGTCTTTGTAAAGAAGAAACAGTGGGAATTCCAGCTAAAGCAGAACTGCTCAAGATTAGGGCAAGGGCCATTAAAACAACAGAAGTCCTTTGGAAGGATCCACCTATGTTGCATGTTCATGCAAATCCCATATGAATACTTTTAGCCACTAAACTCCCACCCCCATCTTTTCTCACTGGGGCCCAGACCTTGTCTTGGTGGCCCTAATCAGGGCTATCACAACAAGAGACCATCCCTCACTTCTGATCATTTTCAACTGATGGAGCCAACTCAGAGGAGCCATCCATTCATAAACCCGAACCCCCTAGGGGAAAACAGCTCAGATGTGGACCTGTGGACCAGCAGAGACAGCCTTATGGATATGCTTGGACCAGTCCAGGAATTTGGTGATACTCTGAGGCCTGAGTCACCCCACCTGTATTCTGACAACTCACAGGTATAGGCTCCAAGGCCTCCTGAGCTGGGATGAAGTCATGCTTGACTGGTGTCCTGACCTGCAGTTATTTCCTGGGCCCTGTCTTGACCACACATGTAGGCCAGCCTCTCCCCCAATACATATTCAGAATATTTGGGGTTGACTTGGCCAAGTTTCTGCATTCAAGTGGAAAACTCTGGTAATACTTGTAACAATCAAAATTTTACAGTTACCACAGATATTCAAAAACTTACTTTTCCTGTTCTCTTCTACCCTCCTCCAGGCTACCCTAACTCAGCTCATCCACATCTGTCTGGGTGGGAAGCCTCCCAATCACGTATGTGGAGCCTTCCTATTGCTAGAGGACTTTTGTTCTTCTGCCTATTTTTCAGACTTCAGTTCTGTTCGAGGCTAACTCCAGGCAAACAAATAACATTAGAACAGTCTTTAAGGCTTGGAGAGATGAACTTGGCACCAGAGGCCCTTGAGGGATGACCACTGAAGCCTGAGACAGCTCCAAGACAGGAAGACTTAGCCTTGGCCACTAAGAGTGGGCACTTGACTTTCAATGATTGGAGTTTTCGAACAACTAGGTTCTAGGCAACCACTTGGTTAAAACCTTGTCATACAAGCTCAAATAACAGGGATCAGCCAAGGCCACCTTGACTTGAGGAAGATCCTCTATTCTGAAAAAAACTGTAGCTAAGTTCTCTTAAAACCCACCAGCATAACAAGACACTAGCAACAAACTAGTGCCTACATTTAGCAGCACCCATTCTGTAGGGACTCCCAACGTGCAGAGAATGGGGGAGGCTAGCTCTGTCATTATGACCCCTCCAGTATGTTCCTTGAGGAAAAAGAGGACACAGGTGTGTAGTCTGTCACAATGCCAACCCAGAAGAACCTGTATGTCAGGACTTCTGGCAGGACATGCTCAGGTCAAGGTCAGGCCCAGGAATTCTGAAGGCTCCTTTACTCATTTCTGATGCAGAAGCCTCTGGAAAGCTGGACTCTATAATGGTCTCGGGTCCTTGAAATGCTGACACCATGGATGATGTCACCAAGATAACACATGCCATCTCCTGTGCCAGAGCCCCACTTCCAGCCACTGTATCCCTGTTCACCAAGCCTGAGTTCCAGCCCCATTGTCAACCCAGTGGCCTCAGTTTGCATCCCAATTCTGGAGGCATAGTTCAAAGCCTAATGTATGTCAAATCTATCTCTCTATCCTCCATTTTTGCTAAAAGAATAAGTAGGCTAGACCCCAGAGTGGTCCTACCTTTGCACAGGATTGATGTTCAGCCAACATCCATTTTGTTTAGTAGGTGCCTGTGTATTTCTAGTTATTGAATATTTTTAATATCACCCCTGATTATATACCATACAGCCAGCATGACCCATTTCTCTAACTTGTCTCTGATGAGGTTTCCTGCTTTGTCTTTCTTTATATGACCCAGAACACACTTTCCACATTAACTATAGATTATTAAGCATCATGAAATGCCTCCTCAGCACCACGCACTGTGCTAGGCCTGGGGATACCACAGAGAATATAACCAAGGGCCCTGAGAATTCTCAGGGGGCCCCCTGGTTACCACTGGCTCCTGGGACCTCACCCCAGACATGCTTGCTTCACTGAGGGGAAACAGATATCTGACACATCAGAGGAAAACCTAATATGGATGCCTGGAGCCCTCGGGCAACAGTAGAGATGATTACAGGATGGAGACATCATCTGGGTCTCCTCAACCCTCTTGTAATATGCCCTTGCTGAAATTGGAATGGCACTTTCTGATCCCTGTAAAGTCACAGAGAAGGAATGAGACTGTGTCAAGTTGGTTAAAGGCTTGCACCCCCTTTTTTTGGCCAGTCTCATCCCCTGGACTTTCCTCTTTGGGGCCTCCCTTCCTCCTTGATTACTTCCCCTGGCATTTTTGACTTCCAGACTCACCCTTGGCCATCATGCTGGTCTGTTGGCCAACCCCAAGACTTGAGCTACTCCTGCTCCAAGATGGCTCTGCCCAGTGGCTGTCCAGGCTAGGACCTTGGCTGGCTGGATATTATTTCCTCCTCCAATAAAGGCACAGCTTGGTGTATTTTACCACTAGCTCAGCTCAGAAGCATCTCGGACTGATTCCTTTCTATCTTGTTCAAGCGCTGGAGTGTCCCTTCCACAACTGCACCACTACCTGAGGTACCTAGGGCAATGCCTTCTTTCTCTCAATTGACTCATGCCCGGAGATGTTGAAAGGGTGGTTGTCCACAGGGATAAGCCACAGGAGGACTGAAAAAAGTCTCAGCATAGATGGCTGTCACTCCAGCAGGACAGTCAGGGGTGACATGCTGACTGCCATCAAAGGAGGTTCTCACTGGGGCTGTGACAGGCAAGATTCACCTGATGGAGGTGATTTTATTCAGGCTAGCGTGATAAGAGAACATTCTTTAGGAACATCTCAAAGAAAAGGAAGAGGGCCTGGGGTTTTACAGAGGCAGGTAAACAAGGGAGTCATCCCAGAGTCTCACCAGAGTTGTGAGGAAGGATGAAAATGAATCTTCCATTGGAAACTGTGAGTTTCTGACCAAACATGGTCCTTTGTGGTCAGCAGGTTCACCAGTTCTGAAACACAAAAGAGTGAGAACATTTCTTAACCATCACTGCTGAGGTTGCACAGGGCTCAGACAAAGTTGAATATTGTCAGTCCCTCTTTGGTCCAAGATGAATATCATCACGGGACAACTCATAGCAAGCACAAACCTCCTGAGTGGGGTGAAGCAGCGCCTAATAAACTGTCCCTCAGGGCTGGTATTGTTCCCATTAATCCAGTTGAACCATCTGTTGAGAGATGAGTTGTTTTAGCATCCTAGAGTCAGGCATCTTAAAAGAGGGATTGCTACAATAATGAAATAATAATGCAAAAGTTACATTAAAGTAAAGAGCCAGTAGTTGAACACTGAGAATTAAGTTTGGTGGATTCCAAGAGGTCAGCAGAAGAAAATATTCCAGCATTGCTCCTTGAGTTTCTTGAAGCTAACATGTCGATGACCTTGGCGATGTTGTCCATAATCTTGGCTACTCTCACATAAGGACATACAGGACCCAAGCATTTTGCTGGACTTCCTCAGTGGTCCAGATGGTGGCTTGTCCAGGGAGAATTCCCACCCATCATGGTCTGCTGAAGTGCTGAGTCCTTCGAGGTTTATGCCAAGTCACTGGGCATTAGCTTGCAGAACTTCTTCAGATTCTAAGAGACAAGGCCAGCTGCAAGGCCAGCTAGAGTCCTGATAGGGATCTGGGCAGTCAGGTTTTAATTCCTGGTGATGCCAATTCAGGCTGGAGGGAGAAAAATATGCAAGTTAGTATGGAGGACTGAAGTCCAATATTGAAGAACACTGAAGGAATTGAAAATTTGGTAAAGACTGACAATTCGGGCAACGCAATAGGATCCAGCCAAATATAAAGGAAGGTCTCCAAACTGGTTTTTCCATAAGGAGTAGGAGAAGGAAGCCAATTAAATCTCATCAGACATGACAGAGTTTGCATAGTCATCAGCTGCCTGCATGTATAAAGAGGTGCAAGAAAACTCAAAGGCAATGAACAGGGATAGAGTCTCACAACCGGGATGAGTGTGCTATATATTAAAACACAAAATTTCTCTTTTTAGTCACCCCTCTTTTGACAAAGATAATCTCAAACAGAGATTTTTCATGATCATGAAATTAGGCTGGTCTTACTAGATTTGGTCTCACTATTTACACAGGAGCTGCAAGAATGGTAAGTTACTTTATAAGCCTTGTTAGGTTTGCTTTGCTGGAAGCTTTAATATAGAATCTCAAATTGGACTTTTGAAAGCCTCTTGAGACTAGGAAGCCACACCAAGAACTTGATATCAAAACCATCTCCAGTGCCTATAAATTTGAGCAAACTCCTCTCTTCTCGAGATCCCCCAAATATCCTACAGCTCATGGGCTTGCCGGGAATTGACCTTACTAAATTACCTGTAAGGTTGGGAACTGTTTAAGCCAGGTTCCAGGCCAGTTTTCCCAAGAGGGCTTACAGGCATTGATTGGCCCCATAAAGTCAATCCTAGTTCTTTAAAAGCGTCAGGGCATTTCTGATGAAATGAGCATCATTTGCAAATATGATGTTCCAGGCCAGGTCTGGGGTACATAACCAAGTATTTCCAATTGTGTCCTGTTAATAAGGAAGGCAGATTCTCATTGAACCTATGCAAACAATCATATTGCCATGAAATTAAGAATATTCAATGGGAATTTCTAAATTTGGGGAGGGTTAGGAAGGGAAAATAATATATTCAGAAATGGTTTGTTTCTGGCTACCAAAGTCTACCAAATTGTTATGAGTTATAGATAGGTTAAGAGAAAAGAGAAAGGAGTTCCTTATACATACAGAAAATAGAACATTAAAACAACATCAAAAATATTGCAAACAAAACCTACCATCACTCCTCATCAGTTCATTCGGTTTTCGGTAATGAATTCTTATTCCACCGTGTTTGGGGTTAGTTGTCTCATGACCTCATCGGTGTCTCAGTTAGAGTTCTGGATCTCGTGACTCAGTCCACTGGTGTGGTCTCAAAGTTGCTCAAATCATGGCCTCAGAAGCTTGCCTCCAAAGGTACCTAGCATAGTCCTTCAGCACATGGCTCTGAGACAGCCCTTCTTTGTTGACGATGCAGCACTATGGTCTGGAGCTGATTACAAGAGCTTTCAGGGAGGCATCAGAGTAAAACAAAAAACTATCTGTAGATGACAAAATGAAATGGCTGTGGGTAACCTATTATTGACATCAGTATATTTGATACTAAAGCTCTTTTTAAAAATTGTATAAATAAGTCCATCCAACCCTAGCCAGACCTGACTATGACAAGCTCCCTTTTCTAGAACCTCCTGTAGCTTTCTATACCCATTCAGGTTGTGCCCCACACTTTCCTCTTTCTCATTCCAGAACAACTTTACTTTAGGACAAAACTACTCCCTGTTTTCCCTTAACAAAACACACCCTGAACTTCAACTCCCAGGAAGTTCCCCTCTATTTCACTCAGCCCTGCTCTCCTTGCACCTCTGTTCTCTTCTTTCTCTGCCCCTCTTCCTTCTGTGCTCCTATGGTGCCTCCTCCCTCCTTAGAGACCTCTAGGGATCTGTGACCTCTTTTCCTTCCTGTATCTCCAACTTTTTTAATAGTTTTTTCCCACCAGCATTAAACATCCTCAAGTCTCTGCTGCCTTCCAGACCCTCTCTTGACCAGACTTCCCTCTCCAACTATGCTCCCCCGACTTTTCTGTCATGAAAGTGCTTTCTATCCCCACTATTTCCATTTCCATACCTCCCATTCACACCTTAGACTAGCTGCCCTCACTGCCATCTGGCTGCTACTTCGCTCATGCCTCCACTGACATAGCTCTTTCCAGCGTCACCAAAGGCCTCCTGTTGATGCACCCAGGAAGTCCTCTTCAGCCCTTGTATTACTTAACCCTGCTGCTGCAATGGACTGCTGATGATTCTTTCTCTTGAAATGTGCCCGTGGGACACAATGCCCTCCCTGTTTTCCTCCTGTCTTCTGGTTACTCCTAGACGGTGTCCATCTATATGAATAGCCCTACTATCCAACCAGTGGCCCATGTCAAACCCTGGTTTTCATCCTAGATTCCTCATCGTCCCTTACCAGCTACATCCATCAAATCACCAAGTACTACCTTCCAAATATTTTTGTTTCTAACTGATTCACTTTTCGCCATGTGCAATGACACAGTCCTAGCTCAGGCCCCCATTACCCCTTCCTTGCCAGAATGGGAAGAGCCTCCTACTGGTCTCACTGTCTCTAATCTGGCCTTCCTCTCATCCATGGCACACACCGGGATCAAAGTGGCGTTTCTCAATCTAAAGTACACAGCTCAGCATGCCAATCGATGGCTTAAAGTTTCAGTGCTCACCTACCCAACCCACTCCCACTGCCTTCCTGTTGAAACTCAGTGTCCTTAACATACATGACACGGCTCTTCAAGATTAGACCTTTGCTTCTCTCTCCAACCTGGAACCAGTTCTCCTCTCAGACTCTGAGCTCTGTGTAATGAACTACTCATACACAGTTCCCCAAATTTGCCATGTTTTGGTGCTATTTGCATGATTTTCCTTGAACATTTACCCACATCTTCAACTCACTAAATTTTATTCATGCTTCAAGCCTGAATTTCATGCTTCTGCCTTTCATGCTTTCAAGCCTTTTATTCACGCTTCTGACACTGCCTGTTTACTTGTGTGTCTTTCCCAGACTACAAGCTCACTGAGAGCAGGGACCATGTATTGTTCAATGTCTCGTTCCCACTGTTTGTGCTCAGTAATTATTTGCTCTGAATTAGTATTTGTTGAATAAACGAAGTTTCAGTGAGATTGAGAGCAGGTTTGGTGAGTCTGAGGGTGTGGGTAGGGTGGGTGGAGCAGGAGAGCCACAGAGCTCAAGCTTCAATGGCAGAGTAAGTAGTTCTGGTGACTGCAGTGTCCAGGGAGGGGCCACACCAGTGGTTATTGAAGTAGGGTGGAAGTGAAGGTCACTGGGGCACAGGAAACAAGGGAACCGTCATCCAATAGAGCAGATGAGTGGCGCTTGTATTGCCCAGAAGTCACGGTTGGGTGGGGAGGGAAGCTGTGAGTCAGGCTCTGAAGTCCTTTCATAGATGGTCTGATTAAGGCAGGGAGGTGCCTTTATCTTATGTCCCAGCTTCAAAGGGGAAGAGGAAATGAAATGAGCTATGGGAGACTTACAGAGGACCACCGCTGACTCAAGGAGAATGAGCCTCCCTACAACCCTGAGATCTGCAGGCATAGCACAGGGGAATGGAGGGCCTCTGTTTGAGAAGGTTGCAAGACGAAGAGGTGGGGGAATTCTCCAGAAAGTGGTAGTGACTACCAAGAAATGTTTTAATAGAAAGGGCTTTCCAGAGAGCCCAATAGAAGGGTTTAGAAGGTGTCTCCCCAGTGTAAACTCAAGTGGTCAAATGACATGGTTCCTTCCAGTTTGGTTTCAGAATGCGTTACAAACCCCTGTTCCAGAAATTTCTACTGTCTTGCTGCTACAGTTCTAGTTATAGTGGGTTTATCCCAGTTAAAAGATTAATCTGAAATCCTATTCAGACCCTTAAAGCAAAGGAATCAAAGTCCTGCATATGAGATAATCCACCCCCATGCATTCTTTTATTCTGTGGGAAATTGGGCCTGGACTTGTTTTTATGGAATGTTAGTACAATAAAATCCTCTCTTTGGGACTACAGTTAAAAAGAACTCTCATCTTTAAAAAGAAAAAAAATAAAAAGCTGTGTGGGTAAAGTCCAAAATGGACAAAGTTTCAAAAGGAGATATTGCCTGCAGTCTCACTTGAGGCTCCCTTGTGAGAGCTGGTCACCTCCCTTCCATTCTTCCACGGTCAGCAGAGGAACAGGGACAGTGGCAAACCTGCACCACCGCAACTGCAGTCAAGAGCCGCACAGGATTTTCCGTTAGCTAATTTCTCTCTGAGCCCGGACTGCCCACAAGGCCCAGTAGCACTCTGTGAGACTGGCTGGTTTTTCTAATAGCTTCCAATATGTTTAAGATAAATTGTGCCTGGTTGGTAAAGACTTTACTTTTAACATGCTGATACTTTGCTTATATTTCATATTTATTAGTTATATCTTTCATTTATCTATCTATATTCATGAGCAAGATTCATCCAGTCTTCCTTTTCTGTGTTGCATTTATCGAGGTTTTGGTATCATGCCAGTAAGAATAAGCTGGGCATGGTGGCCTGTAGTCTCAGCTATTTGAGAGATTGAGGCAGGAGGATGGCTTGAGCCCAGGAGTTCAAGGCTACAGTGAGCTATGATTGCACTTGTGAGTAGGCACCACACTTTAGCCTGGGCAATATAGCAAGACAATCTCTGGAAGAAAAAAAAAAAGAGTAAACAGCACCTTCCCCTACCCCTAGCTTGTTAGAAATGCAGAATTATGGTGGGCCGACTTCGGACCACTGGAACCAATATCTGCATTTCAACAGGATCCCTGAAAATGCACATGCGTAATACAATTTACAAAGCTGCCCCTGGCCTTGTCATTCCTGAAAACCACTCCTTCCATAATCTCAGTGTCAAGCAACCTGGCTCTCCAACTGGCACCTCCTCCTTTCCGGTGCCCTCCCCTCTACTGTGTGAGCCCAACAATCCATTGATCCTCATTTACTGCTTTATGGGGTCTCTCTCCTCCCATTGTCCCACCCTCCTCACTCCCTCCTTGGCAGGCGTGGATTCAACAGTCCACCATTATTTTGACTTCTTTATAAATACTTTCATCTTCCTTTCCACTTTCTTTCTCTCCATGGAATTGTCTAGCAAAAATAATTCTGGTAGAGTTTAATTCCCCATCTTCCTGTGCCTACACCTTCCCAGTAAAATGTAGCTGTCGAAAAACACAGAATAACCCTGCCTACTGGTCCTTTATGCCTTCTCCTCTCCCCTCAAACTTCCAACATCCTCTCCACTCTGCACTCTAAGCACATGCATGACTGCTCTTCCTGTTTTTCTGAGAAAACAGAAGCCCTCATCAGGGACAGCCCATGAGGTCCTGGGACCTCATCTACCTGGCTCCCTGCCTCTCTGTCCGCATTCTACCTGTCCTCCTGATTCTGTGAGAGCATGTCACCTTGCTTCTATCCAAGGTCAGACCCTGTGCTGTGCTCTGCATCCTTCCCTTCTCCTTTATTCAAGGATGGCTCTCCAGAAAACACACCCCTCATCAAATTCTCCCTCACCCCTGAATCATTCCCATCAGTATTTAAGCAGGCTGTTGTAAGCACTCCCACCCTAAAAAAGAAAACAAAATTAAAACAGAAAATGTGGTTGGACCCCACATTCCCCTCCAGCTACCACACCGTTTCTCTGCTACTTGGTTAGAAACAAAACTTCATGAAAATGTTAACGTTGTCTACACCAGTGGTCTTTCTTTCTAGAGCTTCATTCTTTCTAGAGCTCTTTCTAGGTTTCATTCTCTCTAGAAACCACTCCAATCAGGCTTTCCCACCCACCTCTGCACTTACAAAGGCAATGAACAATCATCAATCCTAACTTTACTTGAACTATTAGCTGCATTGGCAGCAGGGACCCATCCTCCTCCCTCAGACCTGTCCTTCCTCTTCCAGCAGATGATTCTCCTGGGTCTCTTCCATCACACTGGCTCCTCCCTGGCAGAATCCTTTGCTGGTTCCTTGTCATTCCCGCACCTGTTAAAGTTGGGGGACTTGGGCTCAGTCCTTGGCCTTCCTCTTTATAACACTCACTCCCTACAGGATCTCATTAAGTCCTGAGGTTTTACTCTGAGCACTGCCAAAACTCTGTCTCCATCCTGGATCTCTCTCCTGAACTACAGAATTCTATGTCCCACTTCCAACTTGGGTGTCCAACAGGAAGCTCAAATGTCAGCCCACATTGTATCCTACAGTTGCTTGAGGAAAAAAAACAAAATAGAAATCAGCAAAATCTTGTCACCTCGGCCTTTTCAATGTGTTTAGAAGTGATCACTTCTTTTTTTTTTTTTTTTGAGACAGTCTCACTCTTTTTGCCCAGGCTAGAGTGCCATGGCATCAGCCTAGCTCACAGCAACCTCAGACTTCTGGGCTCAAGCAATCCTTCTGCCTCAGCCTCCCGAGTAGCTGGGACTACAGGCATGCGCCACCATGCCCGGCTAATTTTTTCTATATGTATTTTTAGTTGTTTGGCCAATTTCTTTGTATTTTTAGTAGAGACGGGGTCTCGCTCTTGCTCAGGCTGGTTTTGAACTGCTGAGCTCAAACAATCCGCCCGCCTCGGCCTCCCAGAGTGCTAGGATTATAGGCGTGAGCCACTGCGCCCAGCCGTGATCACTTCTTTATTCCTTCACTGCTACCACCCTGGACAAAGCCCCATCTTCTCTTGACTGGATTATTTCAGCAGCCTTCTGACTGATCTCCCTGCTGAAACTCTCCAGCCCTGCAGTCTGGTCTTCACATCACAGCTGCAGGGATCCTTTCGAAATGTCAGCCCACATCCCTTCTCTGCTCACAACCCTGCAAATCACTTCCTATCTCATTTCGAGTGGAAACCAAAGTCCTCACTTTGATCTGCAGGCCCCCACTTTCTCCTGTTCTCCCTTGGCGCTCGGAGCCAGCACATTGCTGCCTCAGGGCCTCGGTGCTGCTGTCCCTCTGCCTTTCCACACGCAAAGCTCACAGGCCCTCGGTTTCTCCAGGGGACTATTCCCTGCAGGGCCACTGTGAGTAACGGCACCGTGCACTCTCTCCCCTCCTCACCCAGAGCTGTTTTTGTCCACAACACTTAACATCGTCCGACAGTATATGTGTTGGTTTGTTTACTGTTTGTCTCAGGAGCAGGGATTGTTTAGTTCACTGCCCCACAGCCTAGAATAGTGCCTGGGTGCTCAAATATACTCATTAATTACACGTGAAAAACAAAGAAAGAAAAATACTCATATATGGCATCTTTATGTGCCAGGCTCTGCTGTCAGAACTTTGCAATGCACTGTCTCGTTCACCCTCATAAGTCTGTGGCAGGTATTATCGTATGTACGTATACATACATACATACATACATATTGTGTGACGAATCCCAGGCACAGGGATGCGAAACCGCTCATGGATACCGAATAGTGGAGCTGGGATTTAAATCCAGGCTGTGGATTCCCATTAATCTAGAACATTCCATCACCGGCTACGCTCTTTCAGGAGATGCTAAAACGAGGTGATCGGCTCCTCTCAAGTAGGAAAGAATTGGTGTGCACAACGTCGGCTCCTGGCCTTTCGCAAAATAAAGCTTGTTAAAAGTTGAGGAAGTGCTCGTTAAAAGCGGGCATGAGACTCCTTCAGGAAAAGTGCTCAGACCCACGAGAAGGGGTTGAGCACCAACATCTAAAAGTGGCCCAGGAAAGCAGAGGAACTCCGGCCTGGCTTCTGCTTTTCCCTGCGGCCCCTCCCCGTCGGCCTCGCGCGGACTACGGGAGCCCCCCTGAGTCCGCCGGGCCGCCAGGGGGCGCGCGAGACCGAAGGGGGCGTTGCGGCGCCGCCCGACGTCGCGCCCTCAGCGGCTGCGCAGTGCGCACGTCAAAGCCGGGCTCGGGCTGGGAACAGGGCGCGGGGATCCGGGAGCGGCGCGGCCTGGGAGACACATAGCTTTCCGCAGCCGGGCCGAGGGCGAAGGCGAAAGCGGCGCCGGGTCCCGCAGCAGCAGCCGCAGCCCGAGCGAGCGCAGCAGCTCGGCGGCCGCCGCGGGAGCCCCTGGGCTGCCGTCCGCCCGCGCAGCCGCCGCCGCTGCGGGAGCCCGTCGCCGGGAGCTGGAGCGGGCGGAAGACAACGGAGGGGCCGAGTACCCGAGCCGCGCCGCGGGGACCAAGCGAGCAGCCCGAGGCGGCGGCGGCTGAGGACGGGGACGACGACGACGCGGAGAGGGAGCCGCCCGGCCCAGCCCCGTGAGTGACCCCCACGGCCCGGCCCTGCTCGCGGCGCGGACGCCCGCTTGGCTTCCGCCTGCCCCGCCGGGCCCGTCACCGGCCCCGGGGCTGCCTCCATTTTCTCTGCTGGCGGCGTTGGCCCCGAGCCGCTCAGCCCCAGAGGCGGCGGGAGCAGCTGGGCCTGGCCTGCCTTCTTCGTCCGGCTCGGGCCCCTCACTGAGCCCTCCCCTTTTGCCTTTGCTGGCGCTGGGCGCCCCGAGGCCTGCGGACCAGCCCTGTCCTGCCACCCCCTCCGTGGTTCCCTGGCGGGGCTGGCGGCGTGGGGCGTCTCCGGCCGGAGTCGGGAGGGCAGGGAAGTGCGAGCCGGGCCAACTGTCACTCCCATTGCACCCGGGTCTCTGAGCACCTCGCTTCCAGCCGCTGGTAAACTTCCTGTTATCAGATGGCAGGTAGCATCTTTGTGATCACCATTTCGGGAAAATGCCTAGCTGATTTCTGGTTAGGAATTACGTGGTCGGTGCGTTCCTGAGTTCGGTTGAACCAACCTGAACGCTTACTGCGTGCAGGCGCCGTAGTCGGTCCGCGCCGGAGGGATTCAAAGGTGAACTGGGCCCCACGGTCCCCTCCCCCGAGGAGCTTAGGCTCTGGTGTGGGAGATAAGACGAGTACACAAATAACCACGATACCGGGAAGGAGAAGATAAGTCCTGTGAAAGAACGACGGAGTGTTAGAAAGGCAACCGGGAAGACCGGGCCGATCGATCCTTTCTGCCTAGCAGAAATCTGGAAGGCTTCCTGGGCGAGGCTGTGCCAAGCAGGGTCTTAAAGGAATGATGGGATTCAGGATAGGAGGGTTGCAGAAGAGACAGTGTGTGGAGGGGCAGCAAAGCTAGAGGACGAAGGTAAAAAGATATAGTCTAGAAACTGTGGATAATGCAGTTTGCTGTCTAGGGCTATGGTGGGGTTTAAAGAGGTGTTTTGGGGCCAGATCCTTGAATGCTGTAGAGGAGCTGTTTGAGCGGCATTCTAAGCGAAACTTAGAGCTCATTTTTCAGTGACTCATGAGCCCGGAAGTGTAGGCTAGGCGATATTAAAGGCGCTCTTGTGAAAGAAAGGAGAGAAGGAGGCCCAGTTGGGAGTTGACATTCTGTGTCTTGAATATAATGCAGTTTGAGATCGGTTTTGACAGCTTCCTGGATATTCAAGTAAATCCATGTCCAGGCAAAGCAAAGTACCTTTTGCAAAAAGCTTCATTATATATCAGGCTCTTAAGAGATAATGGAAAGGTGTATATAAAATAAGCTCATCTGTTACACATAAGACGTTTATGTTGGTTCAATCACTAAAATGCATCAAAACTTGCACTGTTTATTAGGTGCCTGCACTTTGGAATTACTTAAACTTAAATTACTTATGTGAGATGGCATTTGTGTGAAATAACATAAATTGATTATTTAAAAAATTCAGATTGTTGCTAATATTCTGATTATAGAAAGTTGGACATAGACCTTTTTATAGAAAGGTAAAAATTTATTAGTTTTTAGTTATGAAAATCTTTATAGGAGAGCCAGAAGTGAAAGTTTTTAGCTTTATTTGCTAGTTTTTTCAAATTACTAACAAATAATTACTAGCCATATTTGAAGTCTAGAATATATGATCTGTGAAAGCAGCTTAGAAGCTATGTTAGTTTTGTAAGCACTTTTTTGTTTATATTGTATATATGACAAGTGAATGCCAACTTTTTTCAGTTTTAAAAGTTTCTGTTTATTGAAGTAATTAATACATGATCTTTGTAAAAACCTTGTAAAATGCACAAAATACTGCAAAATTTTTAAAACATTCTCTTTTGTAATCTTGTCACTTAGATTTGGTTACTGTTAACATTTTTGCATATTTACTTTCCAGTCTTTTTGTTGTTGTTCCCATCCAGCCCCTACCTTCCAGTCTGCGCATTTTTCTTTACTTAGTGAAATATACTATGTGCTTATATACACACATGTATCTTTTATTAAACTTTTCTTGTCATTAAATATCTTCATATAAAAATATTTTTACCCGTGCAAGGGAAGTCTTCTTAAATGTATTGTTTTTTCTAACAAGTTTGCATTATTTACCTCAGATCAAATACAGTAATCATGCTTAATAACTACTACTGTGGACAGAACTCTTTTTAAAGACTTCTTGTTTGAAGTATGTTTATTAATTGCTCTATAGGACTTGGATTCTGTTCCTTGTTGACTAAAATGTTTATTACTTGACAAGATGCATGTTGTCATGAGGTATGGATGAGAGCATACAGATCTCTGCTGTATGAGCGAAAGGACTTTTAAAGGAACACTCTGAAAAGATTGCTTTCTTGGCTGGTATACTGTCTCCCATACACTGATGCAACACCTCTTCCCAGCCCCTTCTTCACTCCTAAAAACTTTACGGGGCTATCCTTGAAGATTAACTACTTTTTGATCATGACATCACAAAGATTCAGGCTGGATGTAAGTGTAGAATTTGTCATGAAATGATTTGCTTCTGTAACAGGGGGAGCTGTGTGTTTTTTGATTTCAAGGCAGCTCACTCTTTAGTTCATTAACATTTTAGACTGCAGATTCTTGTATTAAATCAGTTTTTTCCCCCTTGCACTTTACATTCTAAGATATACTGATGAGGTCTCTGTTTCTGTTTCATGGCATTTATTTTTTTAAATTTATTTTTATTTATTTATTTATTTTTAAATTTTGTTTTTTGAGACAGAGTCTCACTTTGTTGCCTAGGCTAGAGTGAGTGCCATAGCATCAGCGTAGCTCACAGTAACTTCAAACTCCTGGGCTCAAGTGATCCTCCTGCCTCAGCCTCCCAAGTAGCTAGGACTACAGGCCCAAGCCACCATGCCCGGCTAATTTTTTGTTTCCATTTTTTAGTTGACTGGCTAATTTTTTTTTCTATTTTTAGTAGAGA
>CAUYSK010054474.1:0-14017 GCA_963575035.1 Avahi laniger
TACAAGCATGCCCATCCTCCAGACAGTGCGCTCCACACCCGTTAGTCATGAATTTACCGAGCCCCTCCACCACCCTCCCACTCGCCTGGCACACAATGAATGTTACTTCCACGTGTTGATCAGTTAGTACCGCTTTGATGGTGAGTACATGTGGTGCTTGTTTTTCCATTCTTGTCATACTTCACTTTGAAGAATGGGCTCCAGCTCTATCCAGGATAATACAAGAGGTGCTAGATCACCATTGTTTTTTGTGGCTGAGTAGAACTCCACGGTACACATATACCACATTTTATTAATCCACTCATGTATTGATGGGCACTTGGGCTGTTACCACATCTTTGCAATTGTGAATTGTGCTGCCATAAACATTCAAGTACAGATGTCTTTATTATAAAATGACTTTTTTTCCTTTGGGGAGATGCCTAGTAGTGGGGTTGCTGGATCAAATGGTAGTTCTACTTTTAGCTCTTTGAGGTATCTCCATATTACTTTCCATAGATGTTGTATTAATTTGCATCCCACCAGCAGTGTCTGAGTGTTCCTATCTCTCCATATCCATGCCAGCATTTGTTGTTTTGGGTCTTTTTGATAAAGGTCATTCTCACTGGACTTAAGTGATATCTCATTGTGGTTTTGCTTTGCATTTCCCTGGTGATTACAGATGTTCAGCACTTTCTTATATGTTTGCTGGCCATTATTCTGTCTTCTTTTGCAAAGTTTCAGTTCATATCCTTTGCCCACTTTTTAATGGGGTTGTTTGATTTTTTCTTGTTAATTTTCTTAAGTTCTATATAGATTCTAGTTATCAGCCCTTTATCAGATGTATAGCATGCAGATGTTTTCTCCCATTCTATAGGCTGTCTGTTCACTCTAATGATAGTTTCCTTGGCTGTGAAGAAGCTTTTTAATTTGATCAGGTCCCATTTATTTATTTTTGTTGCTGCTGTGATTGCTTTTGGGGTCTTCTTCATAAATTCTTTGCCTAGGCCAATGTCTATAACAGTTTTCCCAACATTCTCTTCTAGAATTATTATGGTTTCATGCCTATAGTTTAAGTCTCTTATCCACTGTAAGTTGATTTTTGTGAAAGGTGAGATGTGTGGATCCTGTTTCAGTCTTCTACATGTGGCTATACGTTTTCCCAACACTGCTTATTGAATAGGGATTCTTTCCCCCAGTGTATATATATTTTTGTCTGCTTTGTCAAAGATTAGATGACAATGTGAGGATGGTTTTGTATATGGCTTCTCAGTCCTGTTCCAGAGATCTGTGTCTCTGTTCTTAGACCAGTACCATGCTGTTTGGATTACTGTAGCCTTGTAGTATAGCTTGAAGTCTGGTAAACTGATGCCTCCCAATTTGTTCTTTTTGTTTAAGATTGCTTTGGCTATACAGGGTCTTCTCTGGTTCCATGTTAAGCAAAGAATTATTTTTTCTAGATCTGCCAAAAATGACATTGGTATTTTGACAGAGATTCAAAAAATGTTTTTTAAAAACAAAATGTGTGTGTGCTTTTTGAATCAATCTCTGTCCTTGATGTTCTCGACCTTGTAGAGTCTCATCCCACATGTTTCCCTGCCTCTCCCTCAGCCTTCCTCCCTGGCTCCTTTCTCTCTTTTTGCCCCTTAAAAATTGACATCACCCTCATCTTTTTTCACCATCCATATGTTCCTTAGCTGGAATGATGCCAAGGGGTGGCTGGGAATGGGTACCCCACAACTCCATCTACTTTCCCCCAAAGCAGATGAAGAAGAAAGAGGAGGGGAAAAGGGAGAAAAAAATAAGCAAAGTGCATGTTTTCTCATTCTTAAGTAAACCTTGAACAAAAACATCTTTTGAAGACTTCACTATTTCCATTGGTGTCATCTAAGCAAGAACAGGGTGCTATCTGTGCACACACAGCCCTGAGCCCCGCCAGGCTCCTGCCGGCGTTACTGCTGCTGCTCTGTCCCTCCTGGGTGTCGGCCTGCTGCCTGGGCCCCCCTCTCCGCTCTGCAGCTTCACCATCCTCTGGATGCCCAACAAGTGCCCTGAACCCAACAGTCCCAAGCTGGGACCGCTGTGTTCCCATCCTTACTCCATCCTCTGTCTCTCGCTTGAAGATGCCACCGCTCATGCAGTCTCTCAGGAAGGAAACAGAGGGCCCACTCCAGTTTCCCCAATTCTTCCAATTCTGTCTCCATGTCGTCCTCAGAACCTTTCCTTCTGCCCAGCAGCACCTGTCTTAATCCAGACCTCTGTCCCCTCTCCCCTGAAACCACCTCCAGCTTGTCTCCTACCTCAGTTCATGCCCCTGACATCTCTGTGCTCCCCTGAAGACCGAGGGCTTTTTAAAAATTCAAATCAAACTTCGTCGTTCCTGGGGCAAAGCCCCAGCCCAGTTCCAGGCAGAGAGTGGGTGCCTGACAAATGCTTGTGGGTCTGACATGGGACAGGGGGACCTTCAGAGATGGGTGCTCCAGTGAATGCCCCCACCCCTCCAGATGTCTTCAGGCTCTGCCTTCCAGGCCCTGATGCAGGGCCCACACTTAGTGGTTTCCTGTATGTATTTGATGAACAAATGAACGAAAGCCTGGCTGATTTCTGACCTGCCCCCACTTCCCTTGCGGTGTTGCCTCCGTGCTCTGCTGCCTGCCCCAGCCCGAGGTTCTGAGCACTCTTGGCTCTCTGGGCTGCCCTGCAGGCGGGGCATCTGCTGCTTCGTGCTTGAGCAGAACAACCTCCCCTGCCTGGGAGGGAAGGTCGTGTAGGAAGAGAGTCGGGACAGGGTCTTTGGGAAGTGATGGGTTGCAGTTAAGACACATAAGACCACATTTCTATCTAATTGAAAAAGCTGTTCTCACAAGTGGTGACCTGGAAAACAGTACAACAGGTTATATTGTGAAAAGTAAGTCTCACCCTGACTGAAATCCCTTGTTGTCATTCCTGGTCTCCATTAACAGTTTCTCATGTATCATTCCAAATATGTTCTCTACATAGAAGAGCACGTGTGCTTGTCTTTCCACAAGCACTGCTGTGCCAGCTTAGCACTCATCCTGCTCTGCACGAAACGTTTGCATGTAACAAAGTGTCTGGGACGTGCATCCCTATTTCCACGTACCTCTCTCCCTTGTTCAGACCCTTGGCAGCCGCGCGTAGTCTGCTGAATGGGTGTAATGTGGCCAATTTAACCCGTCCGCTATGAAAGAACAGTTAGGCTTTTCGAGTTCTTGCTGTTTCGAGCAATGCTGCCATGAGTGTGTGCATCAGCATCCTGGAATATTAACTCCATGAGGTGGTGTAGTGGCAGAATTATGGAAGTAGGCCACATCCTAATCCCCACACCTGTGAATGTGTTATCTTATGGGGCAAGAAGGATTTTGCAGGTGTGATTAGATTAAAGGTTTCAAGGTGGGAAGATGATCCCGGGTGGGCCCAATATAACCCCAGGGTCCTACTGAGAGGAAGGCAGGAGCCTCAGAGTCAGAGAAAGGATGAGAGGCCATGAGCTGGGGAAGGCTGGCAGCCATGGAACATGGAAAAGGCGAGGAAACATCTTCCCTGGAGGAACATGGCCCTACTGACACCTTCACTGCAGGACTTCCAACCTCCAGAACTGTAAAACGGTCTATCTGTGTTAATTCGTCAGTTTGCGGAACTTTGTTACAGCAGCAACAAGAAACAAATACAGGTGTAAGTGTGTTTTTCTGCCTCCACCTCGTGTCTCCAATGCCAAGAACAGTGCCTGACACGTAGTAGGCACTTACCTACAGATGCGTTGATGCGCAGAGGGTGTGTGCGTTACACTATAAAGTGGATCTCACCAGGCGTGTCACACTTAAAATATTGGTAAATATTGCCAAGTCCTCACCCCAGGAGGCTGCACTGCCTTGCCTTCCTGATAGCAGGGCACAACTGTGTCTTTCTCCTATCCCCTGACGCACTGTATATTATCAGTATTATTTTGCCAATATAATTGTGAAAAATGGCATCTCATTGTCTTGATGTGCATTTTGTAATGATGAGTGAGTCTGAGCTTCCTTTCATATGTTTATTGGCCATTTGTACTTCCCCATTTGTAAACTGCCTATACGTGCACACTCCCTGTTTTTTAAAATTGAGTTATTGTTCCTTTCCACTAATTTGTAAGAGCTCTTCATATTGCATGAATATGAATATGCAAATATATTCCCTTGGTTTGTCCTTTTTCTTCGTTCGTGGTATTTTTTTGCCACGGAGAACATTTTCATTCGACAGAGGCGTGAATGAGGTGCTCATCCTAGTTTGGCGGAGAGGAGAGGGGAGATCATTCAGTCGCACCTGACAGCAGCAAAGGCTCAGAGATAAGAAAGAACAAGGAAGATTAATATGACTGGAGCAGTTAAGGGAGAGAAGGATTGATGAGGTGTGTGTTGTCAGGGCGGGGGGTGGGCAGGAAAGCCACAGTGGAGACAGCTAAAAGCTGGATGCGGGATTGGTCTCATTCTTACAGGCAAGCAAAGTATCTTCATCTAAAATTTTTTTAATTCCTTATAATGTGCAGGTTACTGCGGTAGGTATTTAAAATACTTTATCCTATTCCATCTTCACAGCCCTGGGGGGTAAGACTATTATACCCATTTAAAAATTGGAGAAATAAAAGTTCAGAGAGGGCAGGTACCTTGCCCAGGGTTACAGAGCCAGTAAAGAACAGAAGCACTATCTGCTTGACCCCAAAGTCCATGGTTTCTATCACCACATTCATGATAGTCCTGTGAGGAGTAAATACCCCACTTTCAGAAGAGGAAACTGAATTTCAGAGAGGTTAGTTTACTTGTTCAAGGCCACACAGCTTATAAGTAGAGGAATTAAGATTCGGACTCAGGCCCTCTGACCCCAAAGCCCTTGCTGTTTGGGAATAGCTTCTGTTAACTCCAGTGTACCACCAAGTTGGAAACCCCTGCCCTGGCACAGGAAGGCAAGGCCCAGGGAGAAGAATGAGCCTGTTGAGTCATCCTCTGCAAGCAGTGGCCTCCCTGGGGGAGCTGGGCCATCACCACCCAAACCGTGGCCCATTTGCCCAGCTTCAGCCCAGCTAGGACCACAGCAGTCAGGCTGAGTGCCGGACAGGACAGAGAAATTCTTAGGTAATTCAGTTTTTCATTTGCCTTAGATTTAAAATCTCATTCAGCATTTTCTTTGGAAAGTATGTCTCTTAGTCCCAGGTAAGGATGCCCTGCCCTGGCCCTGTGCTTCAGGGGTCCCCACTTTGGGCTGCTTTCCTTGAAATTCTCTGACTCACAGATTCCAGAAGCACACCCTTTGAAATTTTCTAAGGTCCCTTTGGAACATAAGGCCCTCCAAGACTGGCAGAGCCACCTATGCAGGGTACCCTTAGCCCAGATCTGGACTGGCATGGGCCTCTGTCCATATTTCTCCCCTTCCAGTTGCCCTGTGATTCTCTGCTCTGCACATGAGATCTTCAAGAAAACTGAAGGAGCTCCAGGACTCATGCCTAGGGGCTTGTCGCAGGGACCCAGGGTCAGCCCATGGCTCCAGAAGGATTGTGTGCTGAGAGGACTGCAACTGCTCGCCAGCACGCTATTTCTTTCACTGGCCGGCATGGGCCTGGGGACCCAGAATGGTGCTGACATGCTGGTTTGGGGCAACTCTCACTCAGGCTGGACAGAGGAGGAATTTAGAGCTCTGAGCTACCCACAGTGTGCCTCCAATCCTTGAGTGCAAACCACCCAGTGTTGGTTCTCACTGGGCGTGTTTCCACCATAGTGCTGCTTCAGGTCTAAGGCACCCATGGGTGGGGAGGACAATGGCAGACATCCTTTACCCCACGCACCTCCCAGCATTGGCACCAGGGTGGCGTCCCACCTGCTTCCTCCTCTGGTTCCATGTCAAGCAGCCTCTGGGGGTGACCATGCCCATCTCCTCTGAGGGCACAGAGACCATGCCAACGAACCTTTCCACCTGATGCATCCTCTTGCAGCTTGTGCTTGTGGTGACATCATACTTGCCCAGCCCCTCGTAAGACAGACCAGAGTGGGGATGGACACTCCCTGTGCAAACATGCCAGTCTTGTCCCTCCCCCATGCCTCCTGGCCCATCTCCCACGCTGGGGCCACGTGTGGAAGGCAGGGGCGCAGGCCACGTCAGGAGCGGTCCCATTCTAGGAATGCAGTGATGACAGCCTAATGAGTTCAAGAGAAGACGTGGGTGGAAAATGCGCTGTTTTACATTTATACAAAATTCCAAATGGTAAATTTAACACGACCGGAAGATGAATTATTGTTCACACTTCCCTGCATTCTTTGGACAAGGCTTGCACATGTGGCCACCAGTGACAAAGCACAATAACTGGGAGAGAGTCACCGGAGCCAGTACCCATGGGCAGCACAATGGGTGATGCTTTGTGAGTAATGATGTAACCAGCATTAAGTAAATAGCATGCAAGGACTGCAGAGGAAAAAAGATTTGTTTGATTTCAATACAAATGGGTTCCGAAAAGCTGTGGCGCTGTGAGGTAAAGTGGCACTGCAAACTTTTTTCTCTCAGTGGGAAATGTGAAATAAGCCAGTTATGTGCATGTGACAAGGACCTGGACAGGGAGGCGCAGAACCGGGTCACCCTGTGATCTCCACGAGCACTGACTGGACCACGAGCAAATGGGCACATTCCTCTTCTCCACCCATTATTCTAAATCTCCATCAGTAAACCATTACACTCCACATGGATTTTACAGCAGTTTTAATCAAACATTTTCCGGGGGCCTCATTCACCCTAAGGACCATTCTGTTCTCTGGGATTGTTCAAGCGGTAAAAATGCACGTATTTCTAATGTATATAATTCATTTAATGCTTCTCATGCTCTCTGCACTACACTAAGCACGGTGTTAGCATCATGTCACTTCATCTTCACATCCCCCTCTGTGAGGCCAGTTCTAACACCATCTTCATTCTCTACATGGGGGATCTGAGGCACAGAGAGGTAAACTCATTTTCTTGAAGACACACAGCTAAGTAAGTGACCAAAGCAGGATTTGACCCAGCGCCTATGTGGTCACAGTCCCGTGCCCCCAGTCTCGGTTTCGCTGCAGCAGGGCTGGGGTGTCTGCGGCTGGGCAGCCCCCTGTCCTCAGCCACAGCAAACACACCCTCAGAGCAGTGCAAGGGGGAGGCGACTGAGGAGATTCTGCTTTCCTCTTTGGGCGTCCACATTTGCATACTCCAGTCCTCCCTCTGCCGGGGTCGTTTCCTCTCATCTTAACTGCACAAGCCAAGGGACCCTGTTCAGGGAGCTTTGCCAGCCTGGCCAGGCCCTGGAAGGCTCCCTGGGCCGAGCGGAGAATGACGTGGAGGGACAAGAAGACAGGCTGGAGGAGGGGGTGCTGCAGGAGCAGGTGGTGGGAGCAGTGAGGGGTCCTGGTGTTGGAGAGAGATGTGGATGCTTATCGAGGGTCTCCAAGGTGCCAGGCACCGGGCTACGTAAGCACCACAACTGTGTGCAGATCTCATTGTGACCAAAGGATGTGAGAGAACCTGAGGCCTCAAAGGCAAAGCAAGTGGTCTGGGTGTCACCAGGTGTCACGATGTAAGTGGCAGAGCCAGCCCTGACTCCGAAGCTAGGAGTGTCCCATTCCTCCTGGGCCTCCCAGAGGGCAAGGTCTGCAGAGAGCTGGAGGGAGGAGCAGAGATGTGGGGTCACCAGAGGGGACAACCAGCTGGGGACAGAATGTGCATGCTCTCTGGGGTGCTGCTGGGCTGGGTTTGGCCAGCAGTTCAGTTTCACCCAATCGGCATTTATTGAGCACCTACTGTATGCCAGTCCCCGTTGTAGGCACCGGAGAGGTGAGAGAGGAGTAAGAAAAGACATAGCCTGTCCTCAGGGAGGGCACAGTGGAGGCGGAGAGCGAGCTGTGGAAGTCAGGTGGCAGGCAGCCCAGGCATGGGGGCAGGAGCTTTAGAGAAGAGGGGCTACTTGCACAGTTCTGCTTGAATTCCAGGAGGGGAGGGAGATTTGGATGGGGACACCCATTTGCAAAGGGTTGGGGACAGGAGCCGGCTCTTGCAGAAGCAGACATGGTACAAGCAGCTTGGGGGTAAAATGTACCCGTGAGGTATGATGTGTCACCTGGCCTGCCTGAGCCACCCCTCCAAGCCCCAGCCCCACCCCACCTCCCTGTGGGATTTCCCCTTCCCTTCATTACAGCAGCTCCCCACGGGGCCCTCCTGGCCAGCACTCCCTCAGCCTCCGCGACCTCCTGCCCACCTGCAATCCCGCTGCTCCACACAGCTCTTGCATGGCATAGCCGTGCCCAGACTTTGTCTCCTGAAAGGGACCCCTTCTCTTCTTAGAGAGAAGAGAAGACCCCTGGAAACTGCAGCCCACGGCACAAGGCAGAGCCCACAGGGATGGGTAACATCTGGCCGGCAGCAGATGTGCAGGCGGCCCATCAGGCCACAGAGCGGAGAGCTGACGTGTGGGACACAGCCGCACAGCCCCTTTCAGGCTGCGTGAGGGGCTGCGTCCTTCTGTGGGAGGGAACTGGCAGAGGCAGGAACCAGGTACCGGATATGTAGTTGGAACCAGCTCCTGCTGGAGAGTGCCTGAAGGCTGGGAGGCAGGGCTAAAAGGCCCTGAAGCAGGCAGGAAGGAGCGGCGCTCAAGGGGGCCCAAGGGAGAGCCCACAGCTGCAAGCTCTTTAACCTTCTCACCCAGGACCTGGCAGACTCCTGCAGCTCCGGGAGGGCCTGGGCAACTGGCAGACAGATGGGAAGGAGGGCGCAGTGTTGGGTGTGCCAGGGTGCCATGGAGAGGGTGGGTTCTGTTTCTGGGCTGGCAGGCCTGGACTGGCCAGGCAGGCTGGTTGCACACTGGATGATGAGTCTGGCGGCCACCAGGACTGCTGGACTCATCACCCGGCCTGCATTGCTTGAGTGCCCCGGGTGGGGCAGGGACTGTGCGCAGAGCTGAACAAGAAGACACTATGGCCCACCCCCGGGGGCTCGCACCCTGCTCTGGTGGAAGCACAGCTGCCCTGCTCTGTCCCAGCTTACAGGCTCCTGGCTTCTCTGCATAAAGAGGGTGATGGCGTGTGAAACGCAAAGGCCTCTCTCCTACCTCAGATCAGCTGCAGGCTGCAAGCGAACAAGGGAGAGGGGATGAATGTTTCACTTAACAGGCAATTAGGCACCTAATAGATGGGTTTTGTTGATGACACAGACCAGAGCCGACAGGTGTGTCCCTAGGCACCTTCCGGACGCAGCATCTGGCCAGCCCTTGTCTAGTGGAGTCTAGCCGGCCCCCAGCGAGCTCTAATTGCTCACCAGATAATTATCCCAACCAATGATGAGCCACCCTACACGTATTTCCACAGTGCGCCGTTCTTCCCCCTCGTTTTCTAGGTTCCTCTTTAAATTCTTTTCAGCGTGCGTGTGTTGTACAGGTAGTAAGCGGAAGCTTAGTGGTCCTGCCAACTCCATCCAGTCATTATTCATTCTCAGTTGCTGGGAGTTTGCTCTGTGAATAATATGTGACTCGGCTCTCTGGGAAGATTTAAAAATCAGCACGTAGGATTCCTGCCCTCTGTAGACTCCTTGAAGTGTCTCTTGGCACCTAGTCCGGCACCTGGCATGTGGCAGACAGTCAATAGGTGTGGCACGAATGAATGAATGAATGATGGATGGATGGATGAGCGGACTTTCTCGAAGGCCTGTGGTGTCCTCAAGATGTCCTAGTTTGAAAGCTACAGAGCTCTGCTCTACATAAGGGTGACAAGAAAGATGTGGCTAAAATATGTCTCAGCCGCTTGTGCCCCAACTGTTGAATATTCCTCTGCTCCTTCTAAGCAGGTTAAACATGAGACTCCTGGGGCTCACCCTAGAGAGTCTGACTCACTGCACCCGAGATTGAGCCTATGAATCTGCGTTTCAGTGATCCCAGTGCTGGCCGTCATTGAGCCACACATTAAAAGATGCCACATCGTCCCAACCCAAATCTTAGTAGCCCATGTGGACACCTTGGCCTCTTTTTCACTCTATGAGGGGCAAGTTTTCCCCACAGACTGCTCTGGGTTCAAATATTAGCATTGCGGCTTGGTAGTCAGGTATAACATCTTTGGACAAAATTAGTGACACTGGTAGTTTCTGCTCCTAATGCATAACAGATGTCCGACAGCTATGACTCTCCCCTCATTTCTTCCAACCCCACCCTCCGCCCCTCCCCTAACCCGCTCCCCCATGGCGCACTCCCTTGGAAAACTGCTCTTCCCATTCCAGTTACACCATTGGCTTGCCAGCCTTGGTGTCACCATGAGGGGCCAGAGGGTGGACACATAACCCAACCTGGACGAATCAGAGCAAAGCAAAAAGCAGCAGAGCTGCCAGGTGGAGGCTGAGAACATACAGGGAGTGAGAAGGCCGGAAGGGGGGCGGGGCAAGGTGGGGCCCAGGCTCTGGGGTCCACAGCGCCAAGGTTCACAGAGCCCTGGATGCCTTTCTGTGAGCTCCCTCAGGACCCTTCCCCTAAATCCCTTTTCCTGCTTAAGCTACTTTGAGTTGGGTTTCTGTCACTTGAACCCAGAATTCTCACCCCACTGATGCTCAGCGCCCTCACTGGTAAAATGGGGATAATGATATTAATACCCGTGGGTATTAATATCTCTTTTGTGAGAATCCCTACTCGAGAGCTCCTAATGCACAATACATGTTCTACAGCTGTGAATTTCTGCCATGACATTTTAACATCACTCAGTTCTTCCCTGGGATCGGCTGGACCCCTGGGACTCGGTGAGCGCTCTGCGGTGAGCGCTCTGCGGTGAGCCGGCAGTTCAGGTGAGTGCGTGCGCTTTGACTCACATGCAACAGACGCCCAGCAAGTGAATGGGCTGGGTGCACGTGGGGCAGATGCAGCGCGAACTCTGGATTCAAGGTTTCACATTTTAAATGTGTGGAGCAGTGATTTTTCTTTTAAATGTGTCTCAATCTATCTGCCTATAAAATAAGATTTACACAGTGGCGTGTGAGAGAACTCAGTAGCTTGTGATTTAGGGACGTAAATTGCTTTTCAATTTGGTAGAAAAAACTGCTTGGTCTAGAGCAGGGCTTCTGTTTAGACGTATGGGCCAGCCTGGTGGATTACTGTTCCTGCTGCAGGGCATCAGTGGAAGACTCTGTGATTGCTGCGCTAATTCCTGAATTCCCCTCTGGCCAGGGAGCTGCAATCTAGTCTCATTTAGCAAATCTGCTCAGGATTTATTTTCTTTGAAAGTCCTTGATATTCTCATACATTTGTGCCCTGGCACCACTCCAAGCCTGCCCTTCACAGACGTAAACTCTTGCCCCCGCTTCCTGGAGGATAGTGCCCCCAGACAAACAGCCACCCCCGGCGACACTCCACACCTGTGCTAAGTGTTATATATGCACACAGACATTTATGTACACATATATAATATGCTATATGTTATATGATTTTATATGTGTATATATGTATATATACACATATGTACACATATGTACACATATACACACATGTACACACATATATGCTCATATATACACATATAAATGTTATATATTTTATAAAAATATATATGGATATATAAAATATGCCATATGTTATATATAGAATATATGCATGTATATAAAACATGCATACTCACACACATAGGTATGTGTGTGCATGTATAATTTATGCATATGTGGATAAATAAAATTTCGCAAGGAGAGGTAGATATTAATATCTCCCATTTTGCAAATGGGGAAACAAGCTCAGAGACATTGAGCTTTGTGGATCATTCACCTGCTAAATGACTGAGCCAAGATTTAAGTGCAGAAGCCAAGATTTAAGGTTCATTCAAGTTCAGAAGCTGTGCTTTTAGCCGCTGGGCTCACCGGTCTCCCTGCTAGGTAGAGCAGGGCCTGGCCGAAGACCAGTCCTGTGGTGACCACTAGGGACCCTCCAGGCCGACCTAGGCCCTGCTGAACACTCTTTGGGCCGCCTCTTCAGACTCATCGCAAACCCTCCTCTACTGCAGCCTTCTGTCTTGTGACCCAGACACTTCCAGGAGCCTGGGAAATGCCACCATCATCGACCAGGCTCATGTGACCTTGCCCCAGGAGCCATCGCTGGCCCAACTGCAATTACAAACGGGCCATTTCACAAATGGGTTTTGTGTTTTTTCTAGTTTTTTTTGACTCGAAGGTCAACAGCCTTTAGTTTCCTATTTGGGAATTGACTTTGTTTTGTTTTCCGATTTTGAACCTCAAGACTCCATTTGTTTGCGGTGAGCATTCTCCTCCCTCTCTTGTCCTTTCTGAGTCTTCAGAGATTCCAGACAGTGGGTTCTTTGGGCTCACATTAGCTAGTTCTTTTTATATTTGAAGCACACTTTGTGGGAGCCCAGGACTTGAGTGAGCTTGGTGCTGATGACGCTCCCAGCAGGGCTGGCAGGTGGCAGGGCCCGGCAGTGGCCCTCCCGTCCCCCGTCTGCTTCCCTCACAGCGGACTGCGTGCCGGCCCCTCTTCCACACCCGGTGAGGAAAGCCATGGAAGCGGAGTGGGTACTTGGGCTTTCCCTCTGTGCTCTACTAACAGTGCAGCCTGTCACATACCTGTCTGCCCCGGGGACGTGGGGATCACCTGGCCACCTCAGGCAGAGAACCCCAGCAGCCCCCAAATGGACACCACATTTATATTTTCCTGGCTCCAAATGAAATGGAAAAGAAATTAATTTTCCCTTGTCCTCTTCAGACTCATCGCAAACCCTCCTCTACTGCAGCCTTCTGTCTTGTGACCCAGACACTTCCAGGAGCCTGGGAAATGCCACCATCATCGACCAGGCTCATGTGACCTTGCCCCAGGAGCCATCGCTGGCCCAACTGAGATTTCTTCCAAATCTCAACTCAGTCGAAACTGTAGCTTTTCCTGACGCTACTCTTGCCGCCCCAGAGCACACTTTAGCATTTGCCCCTGGCTGTGTGTCTGGCTCACGTGCGTCTCCTCCCTGCGACCCCCACGGACCCGGCTCCCGTGTACCCACCGCCCTGCCTTCCGCTGCTGTCCTCCCTGGCTCTGTCAGGGTGTTCGGTCAGCACAGCTGGGGGCCTTTAACTGCTGCCCCCGTCGTTTGTCACAGAGCAGCCCTTCCGAGGTGTCCTCAGCTCCTTGCTCTTCCAGGATAGGGACGCTTTAGTTAGCACATCTATTCCCAAGCATGCATAGTGTTGTGAGTTATTTTTTCAGACAGCCTTTTTGCTTTAATAAAGAGCCTCTGTGCTTCGGCCTCATGAATGTGTTTGAATTTCAAAGGACCTGGATCACAGAGATCTGCAATCAGAGCCTCAGACTGAGTAAACATTTCCTCCTGCACGTGCTCATATATAAGACATAAGGCTTCACTTAAATACATAAAAATCGTGGCTGCACGTGGAAGTATGCACAGAGACTGTGGCAGGCATTTGCTCATTGTTCCTTCCACTGTTCCCCTGGGTTCTGGCCCAGGGTTGGGCACTGACAATTAAAGGACCTGTCTGGTGACAGATTAAACTTTTCCCTTGCCCCCAATGGAGTGTTTGTCTCTTTTCTGCCTCCAGTCCAGTTCTTACTGGCTGCAGGGGCCAGAATTAGCATGTCGATTTCAGCTGCTCAGCTAATAAGATGCGTTAGATGCCCATGAGAGCAAAGGGAGAAAGGCAGGGAGGAAGCGGTTCTCAGGAGAAGTCAGTTTGTCTACAGCTCCAATCAATTTCAGCTCCCAAGTCAAAGTCACCGGGGCCATGGGTAGCCTGTGTGAGGTCTTGGGTATCACAGGGGCATGGCCAAGGAAACTGCAATAGAACATTCTCCCGCAGACACCCCTGGCAAGCATGGTAACGTAGCCGGTCCTGGGAGGAGCTTGCACACAGAAATCCTTCCACCCTGAGGGGCTATGCCACCCTCCTCTTCCCCTGCTCCCACGGCCTGGTCAAGAGAGAGCTGAATAAGTTGCCTGAGTCCGGCTCTAGTGGCTGGGAGAATCGGAGGGGACAGGGACTGTCCTCCAGATGC
>CAUYSK010054480.1:0-68380 GCA_963575035.1 Avahi laniger
ATTTAAAATCCACCTCTCAAATCACCAGTACATTCTCTTAGGTACCCTTATATATTGTCTGGAATATGCTATGACTTTTTAATAGATTTCCTTGATTTTGGCCTTGCGCCACTAAGTATGTTCTTTAAAAATACCACAAAGATTGATCTGGTTAAATATGAATCAGGTGATGTCAGCTCCCTGCTCAAAATGTCAGCTTCCTCTCACTCATAGTAAAAGTAATAACCTGACAATAATTTAACAGCCCTGTGATCTAGCCCAGAAGAGCTCCCTGATTGACCTGTTACTATCAGCCTCTCTGCTCAGTAAGAGCCATTCAGACTGCCGTTACTGTTCCTCTACCATTTGCACTTGCTATGTCCTCTGTTTGGACGCTCTTCCCTCAAATACTTGAAAGTCTGGTGACCTTACCTATTTTGCATCTATTTTCAAATGTGAATCAGGCTGATTCAACCCCGACAACACTTTTGAATGTTTCAACTTTCCAATAATAATTAACTTAATTCCATGCTTTATTTTTTACTATCATGCTTATTTCTCACTAGCTTAATTTGATTTCTTTACTTATTTGCTGTCTGTTTCTTATCCATCCCCACTAAAATATAAGCAACATGAAAGCAGATATTTCTGTTTGTTTTTTCTTCTTCTCATTTACTTTATATTCCCAAAGATGAGAACAGTGCCTGTCCTATAGTAAACTCAGTGATGTGAATGAATGCCTTATCCACGGGGCTAGACATGCTCAAGACACATCCAGGGGCTCTTCTTAAACCACTGTTCCCTTCCTACATTGGTTCCTGGCTGTCTCCTTCTCGCCTCAAGTTGAGCCACCGCCTTTTTGCCAGATGACTATTTTACTTTGAGTCAAGAAAACATGCTCTGCTAAATAGAAAGAAAATAGAGATGAAAAGAATAATGAAAAAGATAGATTCTGGTTATCAGCCCTTTATCAGATGTGTAGTCTGGCTTCTTCTCTCTTCACCAGCACTTGAACTTCCCACCACGCTGAGCTTCTAACTCTTCTCCAGACACTCTGCTCTCGCCCTCCATTTCTCCTTTCCCACTGCTTTCCTTCCATTCTTTCCTCCACCCTCCCCTCATCATTCCTCAAACGTGTATTGAATGCCCTCTCTGTGCTCTGCACCCTGCTGGAGACCCGGGTACAGACAATTCAAAAACATCATCTCTGTCCTCGAGAAATGTACTGTTTAACAGATAGACACAAACTGCAGAGAGAAACACATGCCTCAAACTGCTATTACCATGGCTGTGATAACAGCAACGTCCAAGGAGCTGGGGGAGAGAGAAAAGCAATGAAGTTGCCTGGGTGATTCGAAGGAAGATCCCAGATTGGGACACACTTGGCCTGACACTGAAAGATGACTCTGTCTGGCAGACAAGCAGGGGGTGTTCTTTTCAGGATGACAGGACAGCAGGCACCAAGTTAGAGCCGCGTGAGAGCCCGCTGGGCTCTGCAAACAACAGCAGCAGTAATAACAGTGAGGAAACGCCGACTAGCTCCCGGTCACACACCACGTGCTGGGCATCTTGACAATTGTCATATCTGTGAGCTCATTTAATCCTCACAGCAACCTTGTTATTATGACCACTTCCATCTTGCAGATGACAAAACTAAGGCTCAGAGAAAATAAGTAATGTGCCCAAGGTCTACTCCTTCGAGTCAGAGCAGGATCTTGGACTTGGTGACACCAGAGCCCTCACCCGCTTCCACTGCACGACTCCGCCTCCCTCCACATCACTCAGTCTTGTGGTGTATGAATTTCAGGGTCGGTGATGGCCAAAGATGAGGCTGGGGTGGGCGAGGGTCCTGCCATGTCAAGGAGTTAAGGTTTTAATCTGCAGATTTTAGGAAGCCACGAAATGATCGATAAGCAGGGGACAAGAATGACCAGATTTTTATTTCTGAGCAGTCTTGTGCTGCTTTGTAGAATGTGCAATAGAGGGAAGAGGCAGGGGAAGCACCAGGTCACTACTGCTATCCAGCGAGGGCTGGCCTCAGGCAGGGAGAGAAGGGATGGAGAGCAGAGGGTGCTGGGCGTTTAGGAGGAAGAGCCGACACGAGGGGCCTGGGGAGGGGAGGGCGGGGCGGAATCCAGGCTGATTCCCAGGTTTGGACAGTCTCCACGGAGCCTGTCCGGTGCTCCCAGCCAGAGGCCAGAGCTGCCTCCTCTGCTGTCCCACATGTCACGTGGTCAGGTCTATACCTCCTCCACTGCCCTCAACATTTGTATCAGAATAGTATCCATACCCACCTGACTCTGAATTCTCCAAGGGCACGGACCATGGGTCAGGCAGCTCTGTACTTAGCATGGCATTTGGCAAAGTTTCCATGCAGAAATGGGAAAACTCATGCATTAAACAGAATATCCTCTGTGTCCCAGACACTGTGCTAAGTGCTGGGTACACAGTGGTGTGCACACAGTATGTACATGAAATATGACCGATGCCTGCCTTCATAGGGCTTACTTTCTACGGGGTGGGGAGACAAGAAACAAGGAGGCCAACCCGGCAGCCAGCTGGGAACAAGGGGGCCGAGTTGCTGAATCAACTTGTCCCCAAAGCCTAACTCAGGCAGTGAGCTCCAGAGAGACAAATGTTTACCCTTCTATCCTGAAGCTCTACCCCCAATGTCTAGGACAGAAGCCAGTAAAATACACGTTGAATAAGTAGGTGGAGAGTTACAAGGGGCAATCGGTGCTAGGAAGGGAAAGAAAAAGTATTGGGTGGGGAACCTGCGGCCTTGGGGCCGCACATGGCCTTCTGGATCCTTGAGTGCGGCCTTTTGACTGGATCCAAATTTGACAGAACAAACCCTTTCAATAAAGGAATTAGTTCTGCGAAGTTTGGATTCAGTCGAGGGGCCACACTTGGGGATCTGGAGGGCCACATGTGGCCTCGAGGCTGCAGGTTCCCCACCCTTTATTAGATGATGTTTTAAGCTCAAGTCTGTTAACGTGAGGAGCCAGCCACGTGAGAGCAGGAGGAGGGGACACTCGGGCTGAGGGGGCAGTGAGGAAATGGAGGAGCAGATGACGTCCCACCGGCTTGGAAGGGCAGCAGGTCCGTCTTCCTCCCAGCCGGGCTTCCCTCCTTGGAGCTCATCAAATACTCAGCGAATTTATAGGGACTCACAATATGGTCCCGTCTGTACCAACGTGGTGAAGCAAGAGGACTCCAGTTTGCTACTAGGAATCGAAAGATTCAGGGAGAAGACAGTGAGGGCAATCACAGAGGACGGGGGTATGCAAGGATGCTGAGTGGCAGGGCCCCATCATGGCGGAATTCTTTGGCGTCGTAGGAGCAATCATGTCGTGTTCCCCGGTGTACTTTTGGTAGGCAAAAGCAGAGAGAGAAAGAGGAGAGAAACATTTATAAAATGGAATTATATTAAACCAGGTAACAGGAAATTGCATGTGTGATTTTTCTCCAAATCAAAATTCCATTTATGCACTCATAGTTCTGGGTCCTGATGTCAAACTTGGTCAGCACTTGACCAGAAGGGCCAAGGTCAAGCACTTTTCAGGTGGGGCGGTGGGGCACGGGGAGCCCTCTGCGGGAAGGCAGGGGCCTTGGTCCTTGTGTCACCAGCAGGAATTGACCCTGGGCTTGGAGCGAAGGCTCAGGCAGGACAGGAGGTGTGGGAGGGACAGAAGCGAGCCTCCAGCCCCCTCTGTCTTCCTGGTGAGAGCTCCTGAGCTGTCGCTCCACCCTGCTCTATTCTTCCTCTTTCCTCCACCCGATCTTGGTTCTCTGGTCAACACGTCCCGCTGTATCTTAGACTTCTTTGCCGGATGCGTCCTTGAACCTGACTTCCCCTCGAGGTCACCATTACCCTGTGGCCCTCTCCCGCGCTTGCAGCTCGCTTCTTCACACTCGATGAACATCACATTCCAGAAGGGGCTCGTGCACTTGCCATCCCACCCACGTGCGAACTCCTTCCCCTCTGTCCTGCTGTTCGCAGCTCTGCCACTTTCCACCCTCCCCATCCCTGTAACGGGGCCCTCCTCTCTCCTCCAGATGTTTGCCATCCCCTTGTTTCCCACACCTTGACCTTGCTTCCTTTCAGAGCTCCACCCTGGCTGCAGCTGGACCTGTCATGCTTCCCCCCTGAAATCTCAGCTCCACTCCGCCACTCCCTCCGCTCCCACTCCCCACACTGTCCTTCAGCTCTGCTTGCCCCATCGCCCCTTGCCCCCTTCACCTCTCCTCCAGCCCCAGCCCCTTGGCTAACGCCTTGGCCTTTCTTCTGACCACACCCTCAGCTCCTTGGCCTGTTGTCCTCTCTGTTCCCCAAACCCGGCCCCTCTCCTCAGCCCGTCCTGCCCCCCCTTTCTCCACTTCTGCAGGAACAAGTCACACAGCCCTGCTCGGTGTGTTCCTACGGATGAGAGACCTCCTGGTCTCTAAGGCTATCCCTCCAGCATGGCCTGGGTCCCATGGCCCTGCCTTCTCTGGGGCCTCGTGCTCAGAATGGGGGGAAATTCCCCATTTCTCCTCCGTATCCTCAGTTAACCATTCAATACCCCTCATATATCTATCTATCCCTATCTATCTATGTATCTCCCTCCGCCTCCTTTGTTCTTCTCTAACATTTAAATATGGTTAAGGTTCTCCTATCTTAAAACTATTTTAACCACCATCCCCCAAGCCATACGCCTCAGGAGATGCAGCCTGATTTCTCTCTCCCTGCTCACTGCCGAGAAATTCTTATCTTGCTAGTCATCTGCTCGTCCTGCGTCGTCCTCCCCGTCCGCCATTGGGTGTTGGCCCTGTCGTTCCACTCAATCTACTCCTGCCAGTGTCAACGGTGACCTCCTTTCGCTAACCTGCTTTTCCATCCTCTCGAAACTTCCCTGCAGCGTTGGAGGCTGTTGATCTCCTTCCTGAATCTCATTCTTCCCTGAGCTTCTGTGACCCCACTCTCCTCGGGATTTAGTCTAGCCTTCTGCGAGGCCCTACGATGTCTCCAACAGTCTTGTCCTGGACTGACACCTCTTCTCCTCTTCTTGGGTGGTCTTCTCCTTCTCATGGCTTCTTTTGCCATCTGTGAGCTAACTTTCTAGATCAGACTTCTCTCCTAAACTTCAGACCCATGTAGCCACTTTCTACCGGGTAATTCTACTCCAAGATCCCACCAGCACCTCCAAACAGAGCACACCATACCGATGACCCTCCTTTCAGACCTGTGCCTCCTCCTGCACTCTCGGCTCAGTGAAAGCTCACCCAGTGCCCAGGCCAAGCCCCACAGGCGTTATAGACCCTTACCCCTCCTTTGCGCCATAGCCTCATGCCCGGTATGGCCCGTGGCTTCTTCTGCTCTAGACTTCCCATCTCCTCTGCCTATGCCCAGTCCAGAACACCATTAAAGTATCTCCCAGGTTATCTTGAGCCTCCCACTAGAATGGAGGCTCCACGGAGGGAGGGCTGGTGTCTGCTTTGGTCTCCATCGTGCCCCCATGCCCAGCACAGTGACTCACACTAAGTAGATACTCAAATATTTGTTGAGTGGATGAATGATCTCCCTGCCTCCAGCTTGCTGCCCCCAGACCATTCTCCAGACAGAGGGATCTTTCTCAAATATAAAATCTTAAATGCTGAATAGAATGAAGCCCTGTGCTGACTCCCCTCCACCTACTACCTCAAGTCCAGTCTCCCAAGCAGATTGCAAGGCCCTTTTGTGGGTGGGTCCTGCCCACTCGTGCCTTTTCCAGCCTTATCTCTTCTCACCTTGTAGAAAGTGCTTGTGCTTGTAGAAGGGCGCACGGCACAGGGGTTGAGAGCCCTGGAGCCACATAGCCTGAGTGTGGATCTCAGATCCACTTTCTAGCTCTGAGGCCTTGCATGATGGCATGATATCTCTGTGCCTCAGTTTTCTCACCTTCAAAATGGGGGTTACTGAGGGTGAGGGTGAAAGAGTCAGTCAATGTAAAGTGTTCACAGTGACTGCCGGCACGTAATCAGTGCACAAGTCACTATAGTTATATTACTGAAAGTTAGTTGTGATAATAACTGTTAGATAGTTATTGTCTCTGCCAGATTGCTGTCCTACAAACAGTCTCACCTCCTGAACTTGGCACAGGTTCTCCCCTCCACCTGGAGGGCCCTTCCCCTCCCTTCTCGCCTGCTATTCCTTTCACCTTGCTGGCTCCTCTGCCACCTTCAGGCCCCAGCTTGGACATCACTTCCTTCAAGAAGTCTTCCTTGACCCAGGGCTGGGACTAGGGTGAGGTGAGCAAGACACTCACAGGGCCAAGATATAAGGGTGGAGGGTGCAAAAAATTCAGTAATTAAGATAAATATTTTAATGCAATTTTTAAAAAATCAATATTAATGCAAAATACCCATGATAAAAACAAATCAATGTTTTAATTAAAGACAGGCTCCGACAGGGCTGGGACTGGGATGAGGCAATTGACGTTAAGTTGTCCTCCAAATGGAGGGTCAGATCTAGGCTTACTTTAAATGTTGCTATTTTTCTTTATTGTGGATTGGATTTATGGAATTAATTGTGATTTTTCTTAAAAAATTGCACTAAGATACTATTTGTCTTGATTACTGAGTTTTTGGTGCCCCCTGAAATTTCGTATGTGAGGCCAGTGCCTCACTTCCTGGACCCTATTCCCGGCCCCATCGTCCAAGATTGAGTTTGGTCCTTCTCCTGTGTGTGTCCATAGCATGAATCATATGTGTCATAAATACCTGTTCCTTGTCTGTTCACTTCTTGAGAGCAGAGACCGTGTCCAGGTCTCAAGTGTCTAGCACCAGGACCGGCACACAGTAGGTGCTTACTATATGCTCACGATTGCACTAATGGCAAGAGAAATTAGGTGGATGTGGGCATATGCACAGGGCAGTGCCTACACAGCGGGAGGGCTGGGAAGGAGCTTTCTTTCTGCCCTAAGGATGCTTGGTCTCTTGAGCGCAGGCAGATGCACCCCACATGTATATCTTCTACAGCATGGTGCGGTCTTGCTAGGAAATCTGAAATCTAGGTCCTTTTCCTGGCAGCAGAATCCGGCTCTGTCTTCAAATGCTGGATAACTTTCACCAGGTCTCAGAATGACTGCAGTTACAGCCCTCACATCCCAGGGTCTTGCATCCCAGGGAGCATGTCTGGGGACATCTGGAAGGAGCGTCCCGCTTCTTACCTTCCCAGGTCAACTTGTCAAAGGGGCCCCTTCTTCCTTTCCTTCAGATGCCCTGGAGCTCTGGGACCTGAAGCACAGGGCCACCTTCCTTGGAAGGCCCCAGAGTAGCCTCCCCCACCCCGAGCAGGAGCAAAGCCAGTTTCAAAAGGGGTTCAGATGTGTTTCCAGCAGGTGTGTGCAGAGGGCGAGGCCAAGGGGATGTGGGGGGTGGGCTGGCTTGCACTTGGGATTCCTCAGACCTAGCACGTGGTCACACAGACCCACCCCACTGGAGGACCCTTGATGTCTCACACACACACACACACGCACACACACAATCCCAGTACAGAATGCCTTTTCTCCCCTGAGAGCTGGCACCCTAGTTTTGGGGTTAGCATGAATGCAACAGTCAAGAGCCCATCCATATATGACAGTGCCTGGGGCTGGCACAAGCCACTCTGATAAGCCCGCAAATGCCCCGCAGTTGTGGTAAGAAAGCTTTTGCAGAATCACTCGTGACAGGGTCACACACACCAACTTTGGGGACCATGGCTCCTGACAGCTCTTAATGGTGTCTACAGAAAAGGCAGGGCTCCTTTGTCCTGAGAACCCTGGCAAGGTGTCCAAAAACCTCCCCTGATGACTACAGTCCCCTCTCTCCTAAGTCACAGGGCTGTCACTGTCCTCACCTCACAGTCTCGCACTTCCTGTCATTCCTGCAAGATACCTTCCTCCCTGGGAACAGATCGCCGCTCCTTCCCCTCCTCCTTTTCCTCTTCCCTCCACCCCCACCACCTCCTTCATCTCTCACACACTAAGCACAGCATGGGTGGAAGTGGGGATGACTCTGGAGGAAACTCCAGGGACTTGGCCAGGACAGACTCCTTTCCAGAAGCATCGGGGGCCCGGCTGACTCCCGTGAGACAGCCAGCCTATCCTGCCCACTGAGTCCAGGCCCCTGGAGCCGACTCAGAGAACCCACTCCACATCTGATTCACCACTGTTGACTCAAGTGAACTTTAGACGCATACTTCATGAGTCATTTGTTTCATTTTACCTGTTAACATCTTAAATCGAATTAAAAAAATCTTCATGAAAGTGCTTCTGCATCAGAAGGTAGTGAATGTTTATTCTCATTAAATCTCCAGTTTGGAACAAAGACAGGCAGAGAGAACCGGCTGCCTTGTTGTCTTGTGCTGGCCTTTGCTGCCCAGGAATGAAGCGTACTTACGATTTCTCAGTAATCCAGATTAGTAACCTCGATGCAGGGTCAAGTTCAGTAAGGAAGTCTCCAAACTTTGGGACTTGTTAGCCCCTGGGACAGGGAAGCCACAAAGTATGTAGAACCACCTTCCCGGAATGAAAATACCTGAGCAGCCAGAGCACTTTATGCGGACGCAGAGTCCCAGGCGTTTGGTAACTGCCAGGCCCGTTCATCACAGGGTGCTGGGTAGAAACAGGACATTGCAGGATTTCTCGTGAATCTCATCGCTTCGAAGAACATTAGTCCTACCTGTGTCACTCTGAGCACTGCCTCCTGGAAGAAAGGCAGTAGAGCATGTCACGTGGACCTCCAGCTCCAAAAGAGGTATAAAGTCACCTTTTGTCTCTGTTTTCTCATCTTCCTGTCTTTCAGAGATCGAGCAGGGCAGTTGCGGTGACCCTGGCATACCTGCCTATGGCCGGAGGGAAGGCTCCCGGTTTCGCCACGGTGACACGCTCAAGTTTGAGTGCCAGCCTGCCTTTGAGCTGGTGGGGCAGAAGGCAATCACGTGCCAAAAGAATAACCAGTGGTCGGCTAAGAAGCCAGGCTGCGTGTGTAAGTGAGCAGGGACGAGGCCGCACCAGCGTCCTCGCTGACAGGCGGGGCCTGTTTCCTGGCTAGTCTAGGGGCCCCATCTCCAGGAACCTTGCAGGTTGTGACAACCGCTTCCCTCTGCTTGGTTTCTTCTATTTCTTGGGATATTGCCAGTTGGGTCCTCATCTCCAGCAATAATGTAGACCATGGCACTGAGAATAATTGCTGTTGACATTCGGACACCTTCTTCAATGCCATCTTACCCTCCCTAGTGGTCCTTATAAGCAAGATAGATACCACTGGGGCTTGGCCCAACAAGCGCAGACCCAGACACTTCCTGCTACCCTCATGGCAGCCACTGACACCGTACAATCAATCAGGGTGGGAGTGATGGCACGTTTGTGAGATTATAGACTCTGTACCAGCCTCTGGGACCCCTGGGAAACCATGGCCTTGCCAGT
Source organism: Avahi laniger (assembly GCA_963575035.1). NCBI lineage: Eukaryota > Metazoa > Chordata > Mammalia > Primates > Indriidae > Avahi > Avahi laniger. Next base: position 9,408 of record CAUYSK010054480.1, read on the forward strand.
TATAAAGTTTCCTAAAATCGCTTCCTCTTGTATTGGATTTAGGAAAGGGTGGAGGATCAAGCTATCTTTGGATTCTTGATCTTTTGGGGAAGAGGGTGGAGGTGAGTGATCTGTTCTGTGGAAATAACAAGGAAGCCTTTCTTCCTTCCTCTTGAACGGTCTGACCATACTCTGCGACGCAAATGATACCTTAAATCTTCAGTCACAGTGGGATTGGCAAGTGTGAGGGGCTGTGTGTAGTCAAGGGAGGCTCAGGCATGGTCTCTGTTGGAAAATCAAAGGTTCCAGCTTCTCTGGGACATCACCTCTTCTCCTTCGAACCCTGCCACCCCACCTCCTCCATTTCTTTCCATTGGCTCTTCTCAAGGAAAGGCAGATAGCCTGAACCTCTGGTCCTTCACCCACCTCAGTGGGCTTCTCGGGGCCTCTGAGTTCTGCACACTAGAGAATCATGGCCCCTGGGGGCTGAGGGAGGACTAGCCTTGTAGACCATCAGGGTCTTTGTGATGACTGAGAGTTCGTGAGTTGGTTCATACCACAGTGATTATATCTTTCAAAAGAAAAAAAAAAAACCTCTTTGTCTAACAAAGCATTTTTGATGACTTTTGAGTTTATTTATATAAAAATTCTTCAGAGCTTTAAAGATCAAATCACTCTTAGATACACATTGAACAAATCACCCTTATTGAAAAAAGAATTGAATTGCATGACATCTGCCCATCTCTGCTCCCCAGTGTGGTTAGAATATAGAGCCCAACAGCATTAGCCTCTTAGCACAGTGGGACCGTGGGCCAGGAGGAGCAGCTCAGGGCAAGCCGGCACAGAGGCTCTGACCACTGCAGAGACCAAGGCCAGGCGGAAGTGCACGGGGCAGGGCCCTGCAGAGGCAGGCAAGATAAAAGCACAGGCTGTGGGAACCCCAGGTACCGTGGGGGCTTAATCTCTGAAATCCATCTATATAAAACAAGGCAGGGAGAAATGGAAGAGGATGGAGCTCTGGGGGCAAACAGCTGGTAGGACTGAAGTGGGAAGCAGAGCCAGCCAGCTCCTTGGGACCAGGATAAGGTTCCCTGCCACATAAGCTGAGTGATGCAGGTGACAGAATGCTACCTGTGGGGCTATCACTTGAGTCCTCCAAAAATGGATTGGACCCTTTGGCTCTTAGGAGTGGTTTTAGACCATCTTTCTGAAACCTTCTCTAAGGGCAGGAGACCTTGAAGTGCCGCTCAGTGGGCCCTCCCTTCCCGCTGGCAGCCTCCAGCGAGCTGGGTACTGCCTGCAAACAGCTGAAAAGAAAAGAGGACAGAGCTGTCTCTGCAAGGATGGATCGGTGCTCCCTGTGGTTCAAAACAAGGACAAGGAGCCTGAGGCTTACCCATGAGAACTGAGAAGCAGGCACTCTAGGGGCTAACATGGCATTTCTTCTGGACAATTCTGGGATACAAGAAGATGACATACCCAGGCACTTCCATCACTCAAGTTTGTCTGGACATTCACGTGTGACAGAACAAAGCTGGAGTCTCAGGGATGCTGGCTTCAGTGGAGGAGGCCACGAGAAGCCAACTAGCCATGTGTTTGTACCACTTCGCAAGGTCACATTTGCATTTCATGCAGGCAGGGAACTGCCACCTGTACACACTCTACTGAGCATCCGGCCCCTAAGCTGGTGCTTTTATAGGTCCTGAGCTTTGCCCTCAAGGAGCCCACTGTCTGATTGGGAGTGAAAGGATGGAGATAAGAAAGCCCTGGTGCACCAAGATAACTCTGGATTCAAAATCTGGAGACCTGATTCTTAGTCCTAGCTCAGCCTACAACTGAGGCCAAGGCATCTCCTCTGCCTCTCTGGATTTTTTTTTTTAAGAGATAAAGTCTCACTCCATCACCTAGGATGGTGCAGTGGTAGCATCATAGCTCACTGTAACCTCGAACTCTTGGACTCAAGTGATCCTCTTGCCTCAGCCTCCCGAGTAGCTGAGACTACAAGCCTATACCACCATGACTGGCTTATTCTTATTTTGTTTTTTTAGAGGCAGGGTCTTGCTTGTTGCCCAGGCTGGTCTCAAACTCCTGATCTGGATTTTCATTTACTGATCTATCCAGTAGGGTAGCACTCCATTCTGGCTCCAAAAATTCTAAGCCTCTTTGATCATATTTATCGAAAGAGGTGACTATGGCATGAGCAGTCCTCCCATTTTCCACAATGAATGCTTGGAAACTTCTTCTAAAAGTGGATCATTACAGTGCAGGTCATGTTTGATTGAGGAATAATGTTAAACTTTGGCATTCTACTCTTGACTTTAGATCAACTATATCATGGTGTGTGACCAATGGAAAAGGGACAACATCTATAAATGCTTACAAAAATATAAAATATTAAGGTTTACTGCTCTGTTTTTAAAGTATTCATAAATATATATACAAAGCTCCTCTAGCAAAAGTCAGCATAAGTGTCCTAAATTTCCCAACACATTAGTCACAATAAATATTAATGCAATACTTAGCAAACAAACTGCTCTTTCCTTATTAGAAGTTAAAAGGAAATTGGGGAAATTATTTTGATGGCTCAAATTTCTTTGAACAATTGTCTGAAGAAATGCAAAACCGTACATTGTTCTTCTCTTGAAATCTTTTCTTCAAAACAATTCCTTACTTAAAGAATTACTCTGCCAAGGCTACACAAATACACTCTTCCTTCATGTTCCAAAACATTCTCTGTAGCAAGCAGAGACTTTAGAATCATTTCGTTGGCTTATGAGTGCCCTCGCAGTAGTGGATGCTCAATACATAGTGTTTTTTTATTTAGGTTTTTAAGAAGATGATACATCTCACAGTGAAAAGCATTTTGAAAGAAAAGATGGAGCCAGCTTCTTTCCTCTTACTCTCTGGTCCTCCTTGGTTAATTCACATCTCCAGGGACCAATGCTCAGAATCAATGGGAAGTAGTGCCACTTTCCATCCATTTGGCAGTAGTTACTGAGTGTCTTCCCTGTGCCAAGCACCATCTATTGGATTCAGAGCTGTTCGGTCTCTGCCTAGGAAATGTGCTCACCCCAGCTGTCCCGGCGAAAGGAAGCTTTGGCCAGGTTGCACATACTCCTGACCTTCCAGAAGCTCTTCCCATCCCTTACCCCCTTCCTTACAAAAGCATGGTGAGCCTTTCCCATACAACCATGGCCAGTTATCCCTCCACTACAAAGAGAAACAATGGGAAGGAAGATACAAATAACTCTGATGGTGATTTGCGCAATGCTTGATGCTTTGTTGACAGGCTAGCAGAATACTTCACACTTCACAAGGAAGCCAGAAAACCAATTATCAGTCCATTAGCAGCCACTTTCAAAAGAAGTTTCAAAACAGCCTTCACCAGAGATGTGCGCCAAGGCTGCAGGAATGCATGCCTTCCTTTACCATCTTGCAAACCACCATAGAAGGTGTGAATCCTAATTGCTCAGTTCTTAATGTGTGTGGCATATGCGTGGAATGTGAAGGCAGGGCCTTCTGGGATGTATACAGTTGAAGTTACAAATCAGCAGTCTAATCTCCAGAGGGCATGGGAGGAAGGGTTGGCGCCTTGGGTGCATAAAGAAAATGCCCAGAGGATACAGGGCTCGAGCTGTGCTTTAAAGCCCTGGGAGGCAAAGGAGGATGTTCTAGACAGGGATGCTATGGGAAATGGCCCTCTCTTGGTGTCTTCCTGTCCTTCCCCTGTGCATTCCTCCCCACCTCTCCCACCTTCTGCTCTGGCCACACGTGCACGAGCGCGTGCACACACACACACACACACACACACACACATTTCTAAAGGACAAAGGAGTGACTTGGGTCACAGGGTCCTTAGGAAGCTGGTCTCTCCCATGGGCCGTCGCTCTAGGGTAGGGCTTCTCAACCTCAGCACTGTTGCTATTTCAGCCCAGACAGTTCTTTGTGTGGGGCAGTCTTGTGCTTCATGGAATATTTAACAGCATCCCTGTCCTCTACCCGCCGAACGCCAGTAGCATCCACCCCACACAACAGTTGTGACAACCAAAAATGTCTCTAGCCGTTGCCAAATATTCTCTAGGGGGAAACCATCCTATATTAATAAGAACTACTGGGCTAGGATAACTTGGTGTTGTCAAATTCCAAATAGGAAGGATCCTGTGGATTTGCATTTTAAGTGAGGCTACTGTTAAAGTCTGTAGCATTATGGCAGTGAGAAAGCAAGGGGTAGAGGAGACTCTGGTGTTCAGTAAATGTTTTATGTCACGAATCATGGAAGACATGAATTATCCGTGCAATTCTATGGTGAATTTATTCTCTCAATTTATAGGTGAAAACAAAGTTCAAAGAAATAAGGTAGCTCACACAAAGGCTTTAGAACTGTAAAATGATGGGCTAGAATTTGAACTATTAATTGACAAAGCAACAATTCGAACCCTGGTTCCTGCTCCAAGTCCTACATTCTCTCCGTTGTACCAGATTTCCGGAATCCCAGGGGTCCTTTGAAGAAGAAATGACAAATAAGCCCAGGACAAAACTGTTGGCTGAGTTACTCCCATGAAGTAACAGAAGTTGGCAGGAGTTAGACAAGTTCATGAAGGACAGATCTATGACCCTTATTGGAACTGTATCAATATTGTATGCCAATATGCAGTATAGTGGAATCGAAACCTTTTCCTAATCTTTACTTTTCCTCATTCCTTCTACCCATCCATATATCTCTCCATCTTGATTTATTGAGCACCTACTACATACAAAGTCAGCTGCATAAGAGGGTATGGCTGTTTTTGGTCAAGTTCTAAACTGCAGAGCCTCTGGGGATGACCCTGCTTAGGTGGAAGGGCCGAACTCTTAGCACCATGTGCTATATAAGGTGCTAGAACTCTGTTTCAAGGAGTATCTGGAGCTCTTAGCTCAAGCTGATACTCAACACAGGCTTTTGGTTAAGTATTTCAAATGTTTAAATTAATTCAATGGTTTAAACAAATTAAAAAGTTTAAGTAAATAAAACACTCTTATTCTGCCTCCCTTAACCAAAACCGGTTTCAAATTTGGCCACTCTTTTTTGATTCTTACCCGTCTACACATATATTTCATGTGGTCTTAATCTAAGTGAACCTAACGTAAGCATTCCATGTTTTAAATTCCATGTTATGGTGTGTATTTTACCATGTTCTTACATATCTTTCACAGTTATCCTTCATAAGATCTATGGGATATTCTGTCTAGTGAATGGACCGTGACTTATTCAACCAATTATGTTCAATTATGTTTATATAAGGCTGTAATGAACATCCTCATGCATGTGGCTTTTTATTCTTCTCTTTAATTATTTCCTTAGGATAAATTTCCAGGAGCTATGTTATTGGGCCCGAGCATGAACATTTTTATAACTCTTGACGTATACTGTTACATGGCTCCCCCAAAACGTTGTACCAGTTCATAATGCCCGTAGCAAAAGCGATAACATTAAGATTCATACAATGAGTTGTCTTCCCATCCAGAAACACGGCATGTCTCTCTTTTATGTTTGTCTACTTTCACTTTTCTAAAGATAACAACTTTGTGGTTTTCTTCGTCTAGGTCACATAACTTGCTTGTAAACTTTATCAGCTTCACTAAACCTCAAGTATTCATGGGGCCTTTTAAAAATTGCTAGTTTAACAAGTATAAATTGAAAATATCCTTACGGCGCACCCTTTCTTACTACCGTAAAGTGCCAAATGTTATGATAAGTGCTGCGCATCCGGAGATGAACTAGGCACAGTCCTTGACGTCAAGGGGTTCTCTCCATGAGGTCCCTTGTGCTTTACAATTTAGTTTTTCAATGAGAAAGCACTGGTGACACAGATGCGTTTAGGTCCCTTCTTTTATTGGGCACCTGCAACATGGCAGGCATCGTAGCGGATGCTGGACAGAAAAGCAGCAGCCCCTCTTCTTAAAGACCATAGATTTAATGTCATCTCCATTAGAACAGTTAGGAGGACACAGTTGGGGCCCTGCTGGAAAAGGAGACCTCCAAGTTGGCAGTGCTGGGTTCTGGGAAAAGCCGTTGGTCTTGGGTCTATGCAAAAGGGAGACGTTCCGTGGATACATTGAGGCGAGTGTGCGCGCACACACACGCATGCATGTCACACACACACACTTGGGTACTTAGGTCTGGGTACTCGGGTTTGCAGTAGTTTCTAAAGGGGTTGGCTGCTGCCAAATGGATGTGAGTGAGGTAGGGAAGCAGGGCCCATGGGAGCAGAGTCCAGAGCAAGACTGCTGGGATGCCACAAGCCAGAGGCATGTCCCTGCTGGGGCAACTGATGGGAGAGGGGGGTCAGGAGGGGTGCCAGGATTTCCATCACAGGACACCAGATGGGGACTTCGGTCCTGGCCTTTCTCCAACCAGCCTGGGTCCAGCCCTGTCTAGCAGGGACATGGAGCAGTTGCTATTTGCAATCTGTGCATAGTGGCTATCTGTACTGACACGTGGCTACTAGACCAGGGTGTTGGTATTTTCATTTGAAGACACTCTTTCCATATTGTGGCTAGAAACTCTTAATGGTATTTTATATACATATTTTTCCAGTCTCATTTTCTTTTCTTTTCTTTTGTCTTTTTTTTGCTTTGCTATTTTTCATTGTGTAGTTGTTTTAAACATTTTTATATAGACAAACCTCTCGATATTTGTGATTTCTCTTCAAAGCTGACAAAGTTATCATTCTGCCACAGTTTGTTCTATTTTTGGTTATTTGTCCGTAATTTGATTTTTGAAAAATATAATTTGTTAATCCATCTGGAGTTTATTTAGATGAATGTATAACATTGTCCAAACTATTATGCAGTTTTCCAACACAATTTATTAAGTAATTCATTTCCCTTTTGATTTGAGGGAAATGAATTGTTTTATTAAATACTGAATCCTCAAATGTAGTTAAGTCTGTTTCTTGAGTCAGCCACTTCGTTCTGCCGCTCTATTTCCATCTGAGCACCGGTATTGAATAATTTTAATTGTTGTTTTATAATATGTTCTAATATCTGGCAGAGCTAGAAACAACTCCTTCCTCTTAATTATTTTCTCTTTCAGAATGTTCATTATTATTCTCATCTGTTTGTTGTTCAAGATTAATTTTAGAATCATTTTGTCGGGTGAAAAAAAAAACCCCATTGGGATTTTGTATGTGAGCTCTTGTTAAACTATAAATTAACTTGAAGAAAATGGGCATCTTTATAAGGCACAGCCTTCATATCCAGATACACGGCATATCTCTCTTTTTCTTCATCTACTTTCATTTTTCTAAGTATAACAGCTCTGTGGGTTTTTTTCAGATAGGTACGTACGTTGTTTATTACCTTTATTCTTAAATAGACAGGTACTTTTTCCACTTCCCTCCCACCTTGACCTCAGCACCTGTGCATGGGTGAAGCATGCCCCTGCTTTCCCCCTCCCCTGGTATTCCTTATAAACATATAATCCCAGATTTCCCAGGACAAGTGCAATTTCAAACATCATTTCCTTTGGCTGAGAAAATATCACAATAGCAAGAGCCCTTGGAAATTGCCCTTTTCAAATGAGCCAGAGGTGGGATCGGCAAAGGTTGGAAAACATCAGCCTGAGTGTGGGGGATAATATTCCCGGGAGCTGTTTGTGTCAGGGAATGGACCATAATAAGGTCTGTGTGAGTGTCCTCTGCTTGGTGTGGCATTCTTCTCATTTCTGTAGGCTTCCTTTGAGGTCCCATTGACCCACAGATGGCCCTGAGAAATAAGCAGGGAACTTGGTAGTTCCAGAGCCTCTCCCTCTGTTGCCCAATACTCAAGAACCAGGACACTGAAACCCTGTGGTCTCACTGTGCTAGTGATGTGCAGAGGTGAGGTGGCCTGCTCTGCAGAGGGGCTCCCAGTGACCCAAAGGGTGGCTGCCTTGAGTGGCAAGTCCGTGGTGGTAGCAGGAGGTGGGGACAGTCTATATCTGCTCCTGCACTGGAGAGTGGTCACCAAAGTCATGGGTGTGAAGCTCTGTGGGGCTACTGGGGCAGCCTGGGAAGAGTAAGCCAGAGTGGAAGGAGTCTGGGGCTGGGAAAACTGGACTGGATGAAGGGATGGCTCCCCAAGGAGGCTGCCAGCATTTCCTTCCAGAACGGCCGAGGATATAGAGTCAATACTTTTCCTACCAGACCAGTGTGGGTCACATACATCAGTTGTTACCTTTCTGTTTAAATAGTCAGATACTTTATAGGAGAAGGAGATGTCTTTGGTGGCCCTGCCTGGTCTAAAATAGACCCAAACCCCAATCTTTAGAATCACTTAAAGGTCTTTTAAACTACACAATTCCTGGCCTCGTCCCCAGAAATTCCAATTCAGTAGGTCCAGGATAGGGCCTAGGAATTGTAGTTCTGAACCCCTTCTAAGTGATCTAGATGGTAGGCTGTATTTCTGAGCTACTAGTACGGAACACCTACTGTATGGCAGTTGCTTGGGGGGTGTCATTTCTGTGAGGTTGGGTTTCTTGACGAGATGGCAGCCTCGTGATGCATGTGGTGATATGTCGTAGTCATATGTCATTGCTGCAAGGCTGGCCAGGTTGTCATGATGATCATGGTCTCCTGGGGTCCACGGAACGTTAACCTCCGTGTTGACATCCTAGCAAAGAATGGGATGCATGGTCCAATACCCTGACATTACTATTTGATGTTTTTCATTTAATTTAAATGCAGCAAAATGTGGAGGGGAGGGGCTACGACGTACTGAGCACTGTACTTAACACTGGGCAAGTAAGGGGGATGATTCTAACATGGTTCTTGCCTTCCAAGAGCTCATCGTTTAATGAATGAGATAAGCACATATTTCTATCATAAAGCAGTCTCTGAATTACTGCAATAATAGATGTGGTCACAGAGTGCTACCAGAATGTAGAGGAAGAAAAACTTATTCCAATTGGCAGATTCTCAGAAGTCTTCTTGGAAGATTGTAGCATAGGCAAAATTTCAATCCAATCTGTCCAAAACCCAACCGTGAACACAGCTTAATCCAAGGCCAAGTCCAAAGGCTGTATTCCTGCAGCTAAGAGACTTGGTCTAAAGCGTATTAGGACCACAGCTACCTGGGTGGAATGGAGGCTGGGGAAACTGAGCAAGCTTTAGGAGTCTAATCCTGGGCTGTGACCTCTACTTGTGGGGCAATAGGATATCTCTGTCACTCTCCCTCCAGCTCTCACCTTCAGAATCAAACCAGCAGGGTCCGTTATCTCTGTGATGTTCAAAGCCACATGTGTGCCTTCGCTGTGCTCTACCATGCCTGACTCAGAGCTATGGAGGCAGACAGAGTTGCGCCAGCCAGGCTCTGTTTTCACAGCGGCTGGCTCGGGAGCTGGCACTTGAAGTTCTACCAGTACGTCTCCCCCATTCTTTGAGCCTTTTGGCAAATTTGTGTCTCACTTGGACATAAATGCATCTCTATCAGCCCTCAGTACTGTGGGTGTCCTGAGACTGTGGTTCTCAGGGAAGGCACTGCTTACTTTTCTAGGGCTTTGCTGTCTGAGAGAGCCTTGGGTTGCCTCTCTTGCACTGATTGGCTCTTCCTCCAGTCCTGTGTACAAAGTCAATCTTCTGGGGGTCTCCGGGGAGGGGGCTGCAGGAGCAGGGCTGCCGATCCTACGCTACCTGATTAACTCTCATCTTGCTCTGGGACTCAGACAGCCTCTCCCATGGTCTTGAAGGCGGCTCTCCCAGGCTAGCTGTAAACTCCCTGGATTACTGTGATTCTTATGAAGGGAAATCCAAACATACTTCCTTATGTCACTAAGTATTCTTTTCCAGTCTTGAGCAGCTGGTGGCCTGAGGCATGACTGGACCGTGGCTGGTTCTAGATGCCCTACGTGAAGATGCTCTAATTAAATAGGCTTGGAAAGCATGGCGTAGCTCTCTGACAGCTCCCTGAGGGCCTCAAAGACCCAGTGGCCTGGGCCTGCAGTCCTGGGAGCACTGCCTAAGTTGTTGGAGAGGTAGTCCACACTCTCTCTTGAATTCCTCTGGGCTAGCGGAGAAGGCTCGGGCTCTTGGATTACACCATGCCAAGATACTTTTCTCCTAAGCTAATACCTGTGTCTGGCTGGCCAGGTTGGCAAGAGCAGCTGAAGCTAACCCCCGCTGGGCACAGAGGCTGGCTGGGACCCAGCCGTGTGACAAGGATAGGACCCCTACAAGTGTCACTCAGGGATCCTACGGGCTAGGCACAGGCAGCTGTGGGACCTCACAGGAGTGAGAAGCACTTTTGAGTAGCCTTTGCTGCTTGGGACATGGAAAGACTCGGTTACCAGGGCTTCCATCTGTTACCCCACATGCCACAGTTCATCAGAATCCCACAGCAAGGCTCGAGACTGACAGAACGTCCAACACTCCAGGGCAGAGCTGTTCAGCACCGGGGACCCCCCTCGCAGCTGACAGAGTGTCTCTCTTTCCTAAGTTGATCTGCCCAGAGAAGGTGGCATACCAAGTCACAGTTGACAACCAAACAGTCAACCATTTCTGCAAAGGAGGAGTTTTGTCAGAGTGTTCTGGACTTGGAGTTACCTGTTCATCCCTTGAGGAGAAGAGGGACTGAGAAGCAGAGAGCAAGCCGCTGGTCTGGGGTCTCTCTTGGTCAAGGTTATGCTAGGGGCGGAGTGACAGGGGTGGAGAGACATTTCTCTTGCTGCCCCAGTAAGCTGGTCGAGACTACGACATACCCTGGCAGACGCGTGAGTGGAGACAGCCGTCAGCAGCAGGGCAGGGACTTGACTCTTGTTTCACATTCAGCCAGGATTGAATGTTCCCCCCCACGCTCCTGCCACGGTGCCGCACTCCATGCGTCCACAAGCGTCAGCCACTGAGTCCTCATGACAAAGCTGTAATTTGGAAGTTATGTGTGCAGTTTTCGTATGTGTGGAAAAAGACTCGGTGAGGTAAAGTAGCTGTTCCCCCCCTCTCCGGCCAAAGTGTACAGCTAGTAAGTGAAAAATACATGCGTACCCACATTTTTTAGGAAGATTCACATTTGCTTCAACTGTAGCATGGTGGCTTGGTCTGGCTACATATATTTTCCAAAGAATTTATGGTCTGTTTTCAAGGTGAAAGCTGAGCCCTAGGAGTGCAGACTCAGCTGCCTCCCAGGAGCACAGCGCAGGTGTCTTCTTCCTGTCTGTTCCATGAGGTATCAGAATCTGCCCTGTGCGCTGGGGCTGTGAGATCCCCAGCCAGCAGCTAAGAGGTACACAAATAAATATCCTATTCAGAGATTGGCCTTTGCAAAGACCTCTGAGCATCTTGATGAAGAGGGTCTAAGGGCGAGGGTAAGCACCAGGAATGGTTTGGGTGGGTTATTCCAGAAGTGTGGCAAGAGTCGATCCTGGCCGCAGGTTAATTCCAGGCAGTGGGTCATTCCCTGAGGTTGTACTGATAAGTGGTCAGGTCATTTATACCAAGAACCTCGCAACCTCTGTGGAGTACAGGGAACAGGACCCAGCCATAGAGGGCAAGAATTTAGCATTATCAGATCCCCACCACTGAGCTTCAGTTTAGGATTCCAGTTCCAGAGAGTTCTGGGTTATGAACGAGAGACTTGAAGCAGATGTGACTTTCACAGGATAAAGGATGCTTTTGTGGGAGAAATAAAAGGACCATGAGCAGGTGACCATATATCCCTATTTTCTTGGGACAATCCCAGTATACATCTTTTGTTCTAGGTAATTATTGATAGTGCCATCTTTCATTCTCAAAAGTGTCCCAGTTTGGGAAATATATTATGTGGTCTCCCTAACAATGGCCCAACAGATTTTGTGTTAAGAAAGGGATTGGCCCTCAGCTGAAGGGGGTTCTTGAGCCAAAGGTCTACAAGGCTCTGTATGATTAACCCCTTCCCACCACTCTCCACTCAGCCCAGGTCACTCCTCCTTCAACACTCCTTCCTACTTTGCACTACAGTTCACTATGCTGGAATGTTCTAACGAGGCTCCTTCTCATCATTCCTTAACTGTCACCTCCCCACAGAAGCTGTCTCTAGCCACCTTATTAAAAAGAACAATCCTTCACTATTAATTTTCTTCATACACCTTTTCATGAGTGTATTAGTCAACTTTAGCTGTGGCATCAACAGCCCCCAAATCCCAGTGGCTTGCAACAATAAATATTTATTTCTCTCTCACATTCCAAGAGGGCTATAAGTCAGGTCCAGCTCTGCAGGGTTCTGCTGGGCTCCTCATGGCTCCCAATCTGAGACCCAGGCTGAACCACCAGCCTGTGCCTGGGCACGTTCTCCTGGCAGAAGGCAGAAGCTCCAGGGGATGGAGCCAAACCAGCCAAGCACGTTTAAAGCCTCTGCTTGGAAATGCCTATCTCATGTCCACTCACAATTCCATGGGCCAAAGCTAATCACAAGGCCAAGCCCAAAGTCAACAGGGGTGAGAAAGAGGGCTCCACCTAAAGCGGTGTATAGCAAGGGCAGGGAGGGAACAGAGGATTGTGAACAATGCTTATTTTGTTTGTTGATTGTCTGGCACCCTCACTGGACTATAAACTCCCTGAGGGCCGACCTGTCTGTATACGTCTTATTCATTGTTGTATTTCCAGTGTCAATCATATAGCAAATTTCCAGTAAGTATGGATTTCCTGCTTTGGTTATAGTTATTGTTAGTAGCACTAGTATTGGGGCTATTATACAGACTGGGCCAACATGGTAGGGGTGGGAGAGGATTTGATTTGGAAGACGCTTGGCCACCCCGGGGCTGATTAGCAGCAGAATTTTCTTCTATGGCCCTCGAGCTGGTGGAATTGTAAACAGGGGTGGCTGAGGCACGGGGTGGGGTGTGCCTGATATACGGACTCTATGACTACAGCTAGGAAGGATAAGTAGGGTAGTGGGAGGGACACACATCACTCAACAGAAATGATGCTAAAACAGAGTTTTGCAGGTGGACAGGAAGACAGAACATTCTAGAAAAAGGAAGTCGCCTGAGCAAAGGCACCAACATGGGGTTAGCTTCGCACATGTGTAGAGCTGCAAATAGTCTGATCTGACTGGAATGTAGGGTGCAGTGGTGGGGGTGGGGAATAAAGATAGAAGAGATTGGCAAGGGCCTTAGGTCTCTGAGAGTCTTTTGTGCCCCTTTGAGGAATCTAGACTTTATCCTTTGTGCAGCCGGGAGGATGTAAACAGCACAAGAAGTTGTGATTTTCCAAATTGACCCTGGAGCCAATATGGAGGATGGATGCAAAAGGAGTGAGATTTCAAGTAGGAGGCCTGGTAGGCCACAGCAGTGGGAAGAGGACCTCCTCTTAATAGGGATGTGAGGATGTGACAAGTACAAGAGACACTGGAGAGATAGAATCAACAGACGTTCCTTACTGACTGGGTATGAGAGTGAGGGAGAAGGAGTTGATATATTTTGCTCAGGCAACTGGGTGTTGTCATTCATGGAGATAAGGATGAAGGAGGCTTAGGAAAATAGATAAAGAGTTCAATTTTGGGCATGCTTTAGGGTGCCAGGGGGATCGCCAGCGCAGACGTACGTCAGACAGCTTTGCATCAAGCCAGGAGTGCGGCGGGCGTGTGTGGAGGTCTGGGCTACCAGGACTTATTTGTCTCTCTTTACTAAGTTGATCCACCCAGAGAAGGTGGCACACCAAGTCACAATTGACAACCAAACAGTCAACCATTTCTGCAAAGGAGGAGTTTTGTCAGAGTGTTCTGGACTTGGAGTTACCTGTTCATCCCTGGAGGAGAAGAGGGACTGAGAAGCAGAGAGCAAGCCGCTGGTCTGGGATCTTGCTTGGGGAGGAGTGTGGGAGACATTTCTCTTGCTGCCTTAGCAAGCGGGTTGAGGCTAGGACATACCCCAAGTAGAAGTGTGAGTGGAGACAGCCGTCAGCAGCAGAGCAGGGACATGACTCTTGTTTCAAATACCAGGCAAGCCCATACCTTGGTGATGAATCATTTGTTGATACCAGGGAGCATTCTAGGTCCTGGAGAAGCTGGGAAGAAGACCAGGAGTTTGGTTTTGGACGTATTTAGTTGAAGCTGCTATGATAAATACAAACTCCTTCTCGTGATCTAAGAGACTTTTGCTATCCTTTTCAGTGCATCTCGTGTCCCTTGCTCCACCCCTCGACATGCTTCTGCCACGCTGGCCTCCCTTCTGTCCCTCACATACACCAAGCCCAGTCCCACCCCCGGGCCTTTGCACTTGCAATTCTTTCTGTCTGGAGTCATCGTCCCTTGGGATGGCTAGCTCCTTATCATGCGGCCCCAGTCCAGAGGTCACCTCCTCAGACAGGCCATCTCTGACCCCCTGATTGAAAGTAGCCCACCCCCACTTCATTCACTCTTTTTCCTTCACCCAGTCTTATTTTCTTGGTCACCTATTAAACCTAAACTTCGAGGGGGCTGTGGACTTCCTTGCCCATCTCAGGGGCGGCCCATCCCATACCTAGAGCAGTGAGTGGCACACAGCAGGTGCTCCGTTACTCCTTCAGTACTCCAGCGAGGTGGAGAAGTCTCAAAGACGGCTGCATCCACAGGTCTGGAGCTAGGAGGAGAGGTCTGTCCTGGAGGTCTCCATTTACGAGTCTTGCGTGGGATGAGGTGTCCTAAAGAGAACAGGCAGGTGAGAAGATGACCCTGAACTAGACCTGTTCATATCTCAGAATGTAAAAGGTAGAAGAGGGAAGCTTTCACAGACTGCCAAGGGACAGTCAGCTAGAGGTCGGAAGATAGAATGAAAGTGTTTCAGGAATGAGAGAGGGCTAGCTCTGTTGAATCCCCTGCTAATTTGTCTCGGGACACCAGCACCTGAATCCTGCCTGCCCTGGGGATTGGATAGAAAGACGAAATGCAAAAACTTGAGCACATTCATGGCTTTTGGACTGGGTTACATCTGTGTGCTCAAGAACTACATAGCCAGTATTGTCCGTTTATTCTTGAAGCTCCTTTTGGAATATGTGTGAGTTTCTAGAAAGTATCCTCAGTATTCTCCTTAGAGAGGAAGTTAGCTTAACCTTGTTTCTGTTAAGGATGAGCCCTGCCCGGTGACTGGCTTCACCCCTGACACAGGTGACCTTGAGAACCTCATACAGCCTCCTTGGGGCCCATGAAGTTAAATAACTCTCACCAAGCTCCAGTGCCAATGACATTAAGATGCCTGAGAAGAAATTCAACATACCCTAAGCTTCTGAGCAGAAAGAGGAGAAAGAAATTTAAGGGTTGGTCTGTAAAGGCTCTGTTTCCCGCTCAGCTATAACATTAATCAGCAGAGCTGCCTCAGTTTACTGACCCAGAGACAGGCAATAAAGCCAGAACAATCTGATTGGGCCACTTCTGCTTGAGTGAGCAATGCTGGAGAAAATCGCCCAACCAGTCAAATTGGCACTGCTGTGAACGCGCGGTCACCAATCACAATCAGGCCTGCCACAGCGCCTGGCAATCCATCTGTGTTTCTCAAGTCAGCCTCTCTCCACCTCTCCATGGAAACCATCCCAAGCGTTCTCCACTCTCCTTGAACTCTCGAACAGCCCCCTCCCCCGCCTTGCCTCCCACCTCACAGGCAATGCCCTCAACTTCCTGACACTAAAGACACCAACCTGCAGACCCGTACCCATCCTCACATTTCCTCTGTCCTTCCCGCCTTTTACAGCAGAGAGATGGTCGATCCTCTCTCTCACTAAACACCAATCCCCCTATAGATTATACATGAAGAACGAAAAATTTACCATACCTCCATTTAGGCTTTCGGTCAGGAACCTTGGAACACCTTTAACATCACAGTGAGAAATGCATTTTGATATTGCAGTGCACACTTGCAGGTCGTTGAAACATACATTTTTACAGATGTATGTTTACTACCTTTAGTGAACTCAGATACTTTCCATTCTCTTCCTTTTTTGGTTTTGTTTTGTTTTGTTTTTTAACATACAACTCGTGACCCACCATGTCAGTTTCACGACCAGTCCTAATGGGTTGCAGCCCACTGCTTCCTAGCTTTTGCCATAGATGCTCCTCCGCCTCTCAAGAACCTCATGCCTCGTGTAATTCATCCTGCTTCTTCCGTCTTTTCGGCCACTCCCTTTCTGCCAGTTGCTTGCCATCAATATTGAAATTTTCTCAGGCCTCTCTCATGTTAAAAAAAAAAAGCGTCTTTCTTCACGCTTCACATCCAGACTTCTTTGGCAGATGTCTGTCTACCCTGCAGCGTCCGTTCCCCACCTCCAGGTCACCTGTCACCCCTGCTCCATTCCAGCTTCCGTGCCCGCCACGCCGCTGAATCTGCTCTCACCGAGCCATCCAGGGGCTTCTTATTGCTGAAACCTGATGGATGGTTTTCCGCCCAGGTGACACAAGACGCTCGCGGTTTTTCGAAACAGACGGCCCCTCCTCCTCCTGGAAACCCTCTTTCCTTGTCTTCGCGACACCACTCTCCTGTTTTCTCTCTTGCCTCTTAACTGCATGGTCTGTCTGCCCAGCCAGCTTCTCTGCTTTCTCTTGAAAATCTCCTGTCTTTTTTCTTTGCCAAGTTCATAGCTCTGCTGTTTTACATTTTTGTTTTCTAATAATATTGTACCTTTTTCCACATCTTTATTGACCAACTTTATTTATTCTTTTGTTACTTGCCTCTTTATTTCCTTGGCCAATATTTCTATTTTGAGCGTTTATCTTCTTATCAAATTGCAGTTCTTAATATATTGTCCATAGTAAATATTTAACTGTAATAATTTGCAAATATTTTCTTTTCATTTGTTCCTCCCTATTTAACTTTTGTTTATGGTGATTTTTGAAATCCAAAAGTTTTCCATTTCTGTAGTTTAGAATATTGTTTCCCTTATGATTTCTAATTTTGGTGTAATGCTAAGAAAGTCCTTCCCCACCTCTGAGATTTTACAAATATTCCTTATATTTTCTTCTAGTACTTCTCTAGTACATGGAGTGAGTACATCTAATTTTTTCAGCAACTGGTTAGCCATTCATCCTAGCATCATGTATTGATCAATCAAATCTCTCCCTGCTAATTTGAAAAGCCCCCTTTATCATGTGAAATTCTTATATTCCTGTGTCCATTTCTAGCGTTTCTTTTTCAGTTCCATTGATCTCTCATTTGGAACCAATACAATACAGATTGTATTATTGCAGCTCTATAGTATGTTTTAATATTTAATATCTAAGTTATCAAGCCTTCCCTTCACTGGGAGGAAGCAGATGTCGTGGTTGAGAGCCTGGGCTCTGGAACAAGCCTGACTGGTTCACTATCCCAGCCCCATCACTTACAGGCTATGTGACTGGAACACCTGGACTCAGCTTCTGCCTCTGTAAAATGGGTTAATTATAGCACCCACCTCAGAGGACTGCTGTGAGGGCTGATGAGTTAAGACACGGGACGCTCTTAGAATGCCAACTAGCAGCTCGTATGCTATTATCCCATGTGTATCTCAAGGAGAGCTTGACTATTTTCAGGTATTTATTTCCAACAGATGGATCTTAATGGTTTTAAGTTCCAGGGGGAAAAAAGTGGTATGGATCTTACCTGGAATTGTGTTAACTTTGTACCATGATTTGAAGATAACTGTCATCTTAGCAATATGAATTCTTTTCTTCCAGGAACATAGTTGGTCTCTCCATTTTTAAATTTTCTATCAGTAAAGTTTTGTTTTTGTTATATAAGTCATGTTTGTTTATTGGTTTTGGGCTGAATTTGATTTGCTAACACATCGTATATAGGATTGTTTTTTACACTGTAGGTGCATCAATGTGTGGGTATATATGTGTATCATATATACTATCATTATCGGAGTATTTTTATCAAGATTTATTTAAATAGCATGGCTATTAGCAATTTATTTAAGATTTTAAAGCACTGACCATGCAACCATCTACCCCCTAAGTATTTTCCTGTTTCTTCAGGTTTTTCCACTGACACTAATTTTGGTAATTCGAATTTGCCCAGGAAATTCTCCATTTTGTCACATTTTCAAATTTATTAGCTTGTTATGCAACTATTCTTTTATAATTGAATTATCACCTTAATTTTATTATAGCCTCCTATCTCTGTGTACATGAATCTTCTCTAGTTTTATTTCTTGAGAATACCAATCAGAAATTTCTTTTATTGCCCCTGCAAAAGCCAGTTATTTTTTCTGCTTTTACATTACTAATTTTATTCTCCCTTCTCTTCTTCATCTTGTTCAATTATTCTCTTTGTAACTTTTTAAGTGTAAACACTCATTTCACTCATTTTCTTTCTTTATTATTTAATAATGAATAAGGCTATGAATTTTCTCCTTCCTACACCTGTGGCCTAGTAACATCACCATTATAATTAGTCTGTATTGATGGTTTTTGTTTCCTCATTGAACTCAGAAACTTATTTAAGAAAGAGTTTTATGAAATTTTAAGTGATTATGGATTTTTCTTTGTTCTTTTATTATTAATTTCTAAGTTCTTTGTACTATAAACAGGAAAGGTGGCCTAACAGTTTTTGCTTTGTGGCGAAATTTATGGGGATTTTCTTATAGCCTAATGTAAGATCCTTTTTTGTAACATTTCAGGGGCACCTGTAAAGAAGGCTGTGTTCCTTGTTTAAAGACTACAGAACTTCGTATAACACATACACACTAGTAATATTTTTCAAATTCTCTTTATCTTTACTTACTTTTTGACTTCAGGTTAGGCTATTGTGTTTTGTCCCTTTTAGTGCTTCAGGGTGTAAAAGTATCATAACTGCTCTTTCTTTATTTTGGAATGTGCCCATCAACCATGTTTTAAATATCATCTTTGGATTTCGTTTTAGGTCTCCTGTCAGGATTAGTGAAGACTCTCTTTGTCAGTCCCCAAAAAACCGAATTACCATTTTGAAAGCAGTGAAGCTAGCAGTGACAACACCAAAAGAAAAAAACAAAGTAGAAGGGACTTTTTTAACTCCTTCTTATTTTCTACTCAAGATCATATTAATAATAATCCAATATTATGCAATATTATCTCTTAATCTGGATAACTGATAGTGATGAGATCCAATTACAACTTTTTTTTTGGTCCCTCACTTGGGACACTGAGAAGCAGACTCCTCCTATGTTAGAAACATTACGATGTGAAGTGGTAAAGCGCAAGCGTAATTCTCCAGAGCCAGAGAGATTCGTAGGACAACACACACTTCCTTTTCCTGCCCTCGTTGCAACAGGTGTGAGTGCTTTCTAGAGATGGAAGACAGAGCTTTGTAGGGCCACATTCTTGTTCCAACAGTGTCAATTTGTCAGCCCCGTCTCTTTCCCAGTACAAAAAAGAAATGTCTCTTGGTAGCTGTCCAGAAGGCTCTTGGCCTGAAAAAAGGAACATCCAAGAGTCAGGTATAGTATTAGAATATCCAAGAGTCTGATATTAATATTAAAACTCCTTTTTCTTTTTTGTTCACATTTGTCTCCACCAATAATTCTCAAACCCTGGCTGCACTCTCGGATCCCTGGGATCGTCTAGGGAGCTTTTAAGTAGGAATCCTTGGGACCTGGGCATTGGTTACTTTTAGCCTCTTCTAATGTCAAGCCTGAGCTATCTTGGCTCATTTCTTTACTTTGGACTCTTCAGAGTCACTTTGTTTTAGCTTTGTGTCTTGTCCCAGAGTGAGGGCTACATATTACTGGGAGGTTAACATATGTACATTTATTGTCATAAATGATGTTTTGGTTTTTTTTTTCCCTAGCATCTTAATTTACAGTCTCCCCCTCCCTTTGTACTTCCTTGTTGTTTCCTTTGAATTTCTTTTTTTTCCTAAATTGACTGCTTTGCTTTTTTCCCTTTGGTAATTTTGAAGATAAGCTATTTCATATTCCATTACTAATTACACCTGACATCTTTAAAAACATGCTCCAACCTATATTTCTAAAATTAACCACAGAAACTATAAAACAGAATTTCTTGCAAGATGAGAAAATTAGCATATTTCCTTGCTCTAACTTTACTCTGTATATCAGTATAATCTGGAATATTTCACTCTGGGCTTTGGGCAGGAATAAAATCTTATATCTTTTCTTCCAAGGAATATTTGTTACACTCGCATTCCATTTTATAACTATGTTTACAGCAATTATTTCAATTCATTATTATATTGGTTTATTTGCTATTGCCAATCTATTTTTTTTTTTACTTTTTATTAACCACAGTTTGCCTGTACTTCAGTTCTTCATTTTGATTCATCTCTTGTTTGGACAGAAAGCATCTTTGTGTGGTGTTTTATGAATGTTATGTGACTAGCATATTTTTTGAGGCCTTTGATATGTGAGAGCAGTTTTCTGTTGTCTTTGGTGTTTAACAACATGGTTGGGTCACACCCTTTTCTACTCTAAATTATTTAGAAGCACTGTGTCTAATAGAAATGCAACAAGGCTCATGGCACAGTATTTTACCCTGTTTTCCAGAACTGACACAGGCATCCACCTGTTTTTATAGACTTTGGTCCATTTTGTTGGTTGAGGTTTGAAGTGGGGTCGGTTTGTGAGGCCCATGGGTTCATGTCACCGTCTTTTCAGATGGTACCAACCGTTAGATACTCATTGATTCATTCAGCAGATACTGGTTGATCACCAGCAATGTGCCAGGCATCGTGGGAGCCACTGGGCATCAGACCAGATTTCCGCTCTCGTGGAGTAATCTGCGCACGTGCTGGGGAAAGGGAGGGACTGACCATAAACAACTAAACACGTGAACAAAATAAGTTTAGAGAATAATGAGCACAGCTATCAAACATAGCTGCTCGAATTCCAAAATGGTGACCCTGGAGCTTTACGACAAGGCGACCCTGGAGAAAGACTGGAGAGAAAAAAGAATAGAGGGACAGAGTGATGGGGGGTGGGAACCGCGGGCTCGGGCATTATTAATCAGATTTTCTTCTGCAGCAAATCCATCCGTTCATATGCTTATGGCACCCCGATCATCTTCCCTCTGAAACTCTAGCACTTTTCTTTGCTTTCAGTCTGCCTTGGGCTTACTCCGCAGGCTGAGAGCTTTGCATTTTGCCCCTCTGTCTTTAAGGCATTTGCCTTTGGGTTCTGATCCCAATTATTTGCATGATTCTCCAGCTGGACTCCCACAAAGCTGGAGACAGGATGGCTGAGAGTGGCATCGTTGGCCAGCCCCCCAACCCACTTCAGTGCTGACATAAGGCTTGGGGTGGGCAGGTCTTCAGCAGTTCAAGGACTCCCCCAGCAGGCCCAGTGGGCAGCATGGTTCTCACCCTGGGAGACGGTGTTGAGGGGTGGCTGAGAGCTTAGTCCCTGGAGTGTCAAACTGCATGGGTTTGAATTTGGCACTACTATCTACTGGCCATGCGATCCTGGCAAATTACTTACCCTCTGTGCGCCTCAGTGTCTTCATCTTTCAATGGGGTTAATAATAGTACCTACCTCGCAATGTCACAGTGACAGCTAAATTGAGTAACTGGCAAAAGCACCTAGAATGGTGCCTACACTTAGTAGACCCTTGATAATATATAATAACCA
The DNA here is from genome assembly GCA_963575035.1 of Avahi laniger. NCBI lineage: Eukaryota > Metazoa > Chordata > Mammalia > Primates > Indriidae > Avahi > Avahi laniger. Next base: position 30,881 of record CAUYSK010054480.1, read on the forward strand.
TTGCTATTAACTGTGTCTTGCATTGCCAAAAAGCTTTCTCATGTCCTTCTCTCCCCTCGGCTCAAATTCTTTCTTTACTTAAAACATACAGGAATTACGGGGAGGAGATCAAGTGTGTCTTAGGCCCAGGCTCACTTTGCCGAATTTCATGGGAGGGCTTTTTAGTTGCAGGTTGGAAAAGAAATAACCTTGAGTTATAAAGGGGAAGGAAGATGGGTGGAGTCAGGGGGAGTCAGGGAGAACAAGGAAGAAAGTCATCCCAAGGAATCACCAGTCCCTTTGTTTCGTGTGGTTCTTTTCTTTGCCAAACGTGATTTTGTTATGTTTCATCTTAGCTTCATTATAATTAGTAAGTCAAATATTACACTCACCTAAGCATCAATATTATTAACACCAAACATCAGTATACATGTTATAAAGGGACTCACATGTTTATCCATGTTTGTTTTTATCTTCTCTGTACTTTTGCATATTGAAAAATGTTGAGAATGAACCTATCTCATTTTTGCAGTCAGAAAAATTAAATGTTAATTCATTTTGAAAACATCTGACCCAGAAACCTACCACCTTAATACAATTTTTATTCGGGGGCTCATGTCCAGTCTTCATCTATATACAAACAAATATTTAATAGCTGTAATCAAAAGCACACATATAATTTTATGATCTACTGCTTTACTTAAAAAGATGTTTAACACTCTTTCTACAGGGTCATATTTATCACTTTAATGAGTGCGCTCAAACTGCATCACATTAAAGGCTGTAATTTACCTTACATTAATAGGCTGACATATAGTTTGTTCGCATTTTTTCTCCGTAATAAAATTATATCACTGTACACATCTTTGCCCAGGCAGCTCTTTTTCTTCTGAATTAATTCCTAGAGATTACTGAGTCAAAGTGTTTGAATAGTTTTGTGGCTCTTGATAAAAACTCATATTCTCCCTTCAGAAAGCATTATATCAACTTTACTCCGCAACTGGAAATAAATGCATGTGTGAGTTTCCGTGAAGCCTCAACAATTTGGGTTTTATAGTTTTTCTATATTTTTTCCTAGTGTTATCATTATTAATTCTATTTTCTCCCATGTGAATCCTCTAAGCATCATCTTGGTGATTTTCTTGTATAATTATAAGAGCTATAGTTTGATACAGATATTGTTTACATTTTCCCTGTATCATAGTTGTTGCAGTTATTTTTTTCATTCTGTTATTTTCCTTTTTAACTTTGGTTTAGTGTGTGTTTGTTTTTCCATTCATAGCACTTTTCTTGCCTCTTCCTTGTTGCAGGGCCTATGAGGAATTGCCATGAAAAGGGTTTAAAATAAGGATTTTCACAAGGGTGGATCCTTAGGGTGAATGAAGTAGGGAGCAGTCACAGGACTGGGCAGGGCATCACAATGAGACGCTGTCACTTCCCTCCCCCAGTTGTCTCAGAAGCTGTGGTCTTGAAGGACGGTGTTCCTGGCACCTCCTTTGCACAGCGGGGTAGCTTGGGGTGGTCAGAATCCCCTTGGCACACCTACCATTTCCCCATCAAAAACGTTAAAGGAGAGAAATGGACCTGGACTGTCTCCACTCTGGTCCCCTCCAGGGGAAATACCACCACTGTGTCATTGAGCAGTGTCCTTTCCTCCTGCTGCACACCAAGCTGAAAGAGGTCGGGAACTGGGACTCTACACTTAGGCTTGAATGGTGGTTTTTCCCCACCCAAGGGGCCCAGAGCATGCAGACCCTGCCTGGGTGAGCGTGCTGACCAGAGTAAAAAGACCAGCTTCGCCACGCCCTCCCTTCGCCAAAGGGGCCCCCAGTCCTAAGGCCAGCATGGAGCCCAGCATGCCTCCCGCTAGAGCTCAGAGCCTGGCCAGTCCAGCCCAGCCCTGTGCCACCCTTTCTTTCTGTTGCTCTCTAGACTAAGAAGCTGCCCCGCCAGCCCTCAGTGGCCCCGGCAGAATGGCGGGGATGTCACTGACCTCCCCTGCTCTTCTCTTGCAGTTTCCTGCTTCTTCAACTTCACCAGCCCGTCTGGGGTCGTCCTGTCTCCCAACTACCCCGAGGACTACGGCAACCACCTCCACTGTGTCTGGCTCATCCTGGCCAGGCCCGAGAGCCGCATCCACCTGGCCTTCAATGATATCGACGTGGAGCCTCAGTTTGATTTCCTGGTCATCAAAGATGGGGCCACCGCCGAGGCCCCAGTCCTGGGCACCTTCTCAGGAAACCAGCTCCCCTCGTCCATCACAAGCAGTGGCCACGTGGCCCGTCTCGAGTTCCAGACTGACCACTCCACGGGGAAGAGGGGCTTCAACATCACCTTCACCAGTGAGTCCTCCCTTTGTCACCAGCTTACTGTCCCTCTGAGTGTCTGCCTCCCAGGATGACCCAGGGTGCTCCCACGGAGGACGGTTGGTGTGGGGTTCCCAGGCATCGCTGGGCCGCGGTGCCGAGGCACGGAGCTCCCAGCATGACTAAGAAAAAGCAAAAGGGGTTGCTAAGCTGGGCGTTCTCTCTTGGGAATCTCTTTAGAGCATTTACGTCCCATGGGTGTGATGTATAATGTAAAAGGAGCCAGGAACCTCATTTTCCCCTCCCACTCTCCCACTCCTAGAAGGCCCTGCCAGAACCAGAAAGGGGCAAGAAAGCCTCTGTCATTCTCTCCATAGTTCTCCTGAGCTCTGGTTCCCTGTCTGAACGGTTCCCCCAGTCCCTGTGTCAAATCAAAAACAAAGGTCTGGGGCCATGTTTCTGTTTGGCTCCGAGGCTTACTGGAGCCACCTCTCAGGACATTCCCTCACAGCCCCTCAGGGCCACCGTCGGAAGGTTGTCACCTCCAGTCTCCATCCCGGGCCCCTTCTCTAGAAGCAGCCTGAAGCTCAGCAGTGATTATTTTTATTTCTGTATGTCCTGGTTACAGTGGGGGTGGGGGCAGGGACAGAAGCTTGGAGACTGCAAATAGCAAGCCTCCAAAGACAGCAAGAAGTGGTCGTCAGGTCACAAGAAGCTATAAATCCAGTGAACTTGGCCAGTGACTAGTAGTCGGGGGGCTGGAGTTGGGTCTGCCTGAGCAACTAGCCAGATCCTTTCCCAGCGGCTGCTTGTGAAGGGCGAGTCTGCCATGCAAGCTCTGTCCCACGCCACAGACACACACGCAGAGCTCGTCCCTCTGGTGCTTTTTGACAGGCCTGAGCTCCACCAACCCCACGCCCACCCTGGGCAGAGAGGGCTTGTCCCACCTGTCCCTGGGGCCCAGTTGAGCTGAAGACTCAAGGTACTACATGGGGGGCCATTTGGGACCCCAGATTCCAAGGGCCCAGCCAGGCGAAAGTCCACTCCCCTCCCCTCCCTTCTTCAGGACACTCGACTCTCTAGAAACCATCGACCTTCTCCAGGCATGTCTCCTGCAGGGGACTCATCTGTGGGCAGGAAGCAGTAAAGCTAAAGCCCGGTTCTGTCTTTCCCAGTCTTCCGGGTCCAGCGCTGACAGTACCGGTGTTTGGCTGGTCTGTCTTCCCACCTGCTTTCCCCACAAGATCGTGAGCTCTGGAAAGGGGTGTTACTGGCCTTTCCATCCCTTCGGCCCAGCGCGGGGTCTGGGGTGCGGTAAGGACCAGCAAGTGCTTCTTGAACGGAAGGATCCAAGATGCTCTTTCCTGCCCTGGCGGGAATGGGAGGAATGGGGGTGAGCGGTGTCTCAGGGGAGCCCCCTTGTCCAGGGTGGTGAGAGCTGAGGACTGTGGACCCTGAGGGGGAACTTGGGGCAAATGGATACTCAGTCTCCGAGGAAAATCAAATCCCCGTGAGCCCGCCCTCACTTCCAGGACAAACGCTGAGTCCTTGGGAGGAGCAGCCACAGGTGGCCCAGAGGGTGAGCTTCACTTGAGGGCAGTAGACTAACATGGGGATCAAGCTCTTACCAGCATTTCTCTCCAAGGTTTCTTCACCATTGTAAAAGTGACACACAGCCAATGTGTACATGCTAAGAACATGCAGCGGGTCAAAGAAGACATGTTAATTTCCACCCAAAATCCCCCCAGCCAGAAATGATTCTTGCCAACATTTGGTAAACACTATTATAGATATCAGACACTTTTCTAGGCGTTTATATAGATGCACAATTGGATGCATAGATAGAAACAATTTTTTAAAATCTGGGCTGCATCCTAGGCCTGCTGAGTCAGAATCTCTAAGGGGTGAGGCCCCAGAATCTACATTTTCACGGGATTCTGAGGTGATTTTGATACAGCCAGTGAACAGTAGTCCTTGGACAAGCATTGGGAGCTGGTGTATCTCCCTGCGGGATGCTAATCTCCTCCCACACCCCAGCTGATGGCATCGAGGCTGAGCTTGAATTTTCTCAGTGTCAGGAGCTCACCTCCCGAAACGGCTTCCTCCGTGGCTAGGGAGCACTCCATCTGTTCCCCTGTGTCCTTGTCACAAGGATCAGTGGTCCTGTTTCCAGCCCCAGTGCTCCTGGGAATAAACCCAATCTTTCTTCCACATGGGGCATAAGGGACAATGACAGTAGCTACCATTTTCTGGGCACCTACTATGTGCTGAACCCTGTGCTGAGCACTCCAGAGTCATCACCTGTAGCCTCATGACAAATGCTCCGTAAGCCAAGATCCGTCCCCTTTCACGCACCGGGAACTGAGGTTTGAGAAGACACACAGGCAGAAGTGGGCAGGATTTAAATCCTTGACTTAGAGCTGTTGGTCCCAGACGTTGGAAATAGCTCCATATCCCTGCTATGTGTGTTCACATGTGCACCTGCACATGTGTGTGGATATGCATACATATGTGCGTGGGTCTGTGCGTGCACGTGTGTGTAGGTCTGTGTGACTGACAGGGTTTTGAACAGAAAACACCTAGACTCCTGGGTGCCAAGCACCACTTTCCTTCCCACCCCATATTTCTAAATGTCAGGGCAACTTCACGGTCACAGTTCCTAACCAAGAAAGGTTGGGAGACTGAAGTCTGGGCTGACATAGACTTTCAGAGGGACGGGTGTTGGGGACTGAGCCGAGGCCCTGTATGGGATCATGGCAGTCGTCTCCATGTCAGAGGCCCCAGCCGTTCATCCGCAGTGGGAAGGACCACCAGGTTTGCAGGCCTCTTGCCTCCAGCAAAATCCAACAGCCTCCAGGAATTTCAGAGGCCTGGAAGTTTGAAAGGGGCACACGCCCATGAAGCCATGGAGCGTGGTCTGCACTGGAAAGTCGCCGTCCTTACAACAGCAGGGTTGCAAACAGGGCCTGGCTTCAGAGACATGTAGCCTGAGAGCTGTGGCACCCCAGATGGAGGAAGGTGGGGAATGGGTTTGGTGGAGGCAGAGCAGGAGGCAGAGTGTCGTTCCACGCAGGGAGGGGAGGGAGGAGCGGAGCTGCCGCTTAATGAGCACTCACTGCCCATCAGGTGCTGCCCCAGACACTGCCACTCTCATAGTCACATCAGCTTCACTTTGTTTCTATCTCAGAACAGTCCTGCAAGTGAAGCACGATCTCCGTATCATTGGTTGGGAAACTGAGGCTCAGCAAGATGACATGAGTCGCCCAGTGCCGTGTAGCGAATAAGAGGCCGAGCACTATCGTATCTGTGGTGCTCAGACTCTCCTTCTCCCACCTCGCTGCATTATCAGCCGTCCGGGCGGAGTGAGCGGCAGTCCTGGCAACAGGATGGAAAAGAAGGACATGCCTTCGGACAGGGTTCACTCCAGGGAGCCTCCTTTATGATGCTTAGTGTCCATTAGGGCCACAGGATTTAGAGTCCCGCTCAGCTGAAGCATAAATGATCCCATTAACTTCCCTGTCCGAAGTTAAGGAAACATGGAATGGATTTGACCTTGGGGAGACAGATCAATTCCTTAACCACCTTGAGCCTCAGTTTCCTCATTTGTAAACTAAGGTAGCAATATCGACTTCACAGAATCATTATGTGGTGTAAGCGGGCTCACGTGAGAGACACTCAGCGCACTGCCCGATCTGTAAATTGATGGCCATTAGAGTGCAGCTGGAGTGGGCGCTTGGGGAGGCGGAGATCAAGTTTAACAAGCACCTGCTTAATGCCAGGCCCCAGGTGTCTAGCTCTCCCTCCAGCATGGCGGTTCTGGGGAAGTGGTGGGGGTCTAGGATTGACCATCATAACGAAGCTCATTTTCTTCGGGAGTCCTGCACACCAGCTCTGTCTGACCGTGTCCTTGACACTCGTCCGCACAGCCTTCCGACACAACGAGTGCCCGGATCCTGGCGTTCCGGTAAACGGCAAACGGTTTGGTGACAGCCTCCAGCTGGGCAGCTCTATCTCCTTCCTCTGTGACGAAGGCTTCCTCGGGACGCAGGGCTCAGAGACCATCACTTGCATCCTGAAGGAGGGCAGCGTGGTCTGGAACAGCGCCGTGCTGCGGTGTGAAGGTACGAGCCGGCGGGCTGGGGGCGGTGGCTGTCAGCCAGAGAGGCTGGAGAGAGGGACTGAGTGGCCCCAACCACGGCGGTCCCTTTCTGTATCCATCCTTCCTCTTCTGCCAGGACCCAGGGCCACCCTCCTGCCCTCACACTAAAATATCAGGGGCTGTATAGGACCACCTCACGTAGGAATTTGAATTGTAATCAGAGATTAAAGTGGAGAAATGCTGCCTCTGAACTGTCAGGCATCAAAAACACCTCTTTCAACTGGGAACTCAGTACCGCAGCCATTAGGAGCCTGCCCAGGGGAGCCCCGGCAGCCCGGGGCAGTGTTGGCGGCACCGTGAGTCTTCAAATGTTTCAAGCCGCCTGCCAGTCTTGCCTTCTCCACATGCTAATTCCCCCCAGTTCCCTGGGATGTCTCCCAGTCTTGGCCTTTGTGCCCTGTTAAATGCTGCCTTGATGTCTTTGTGGTCAGTCCCCGGGAGGCTCAGGTTAGATGAGGCGGAAGAAACACGGCTTGAAGCAAACACAAAGCTTATCATTATGGCCTCTCCTCAGTCCTCCCTCGCCACACAGGACGGGTTTTGACTCACTTTTACACAGCTGCCATCTGTTCTACCAAACTACAGACATTTAAAATGCAGATAAAGCTTCTTGAGGACAGGAATGAGGTGAAATTGGTGTTGCAAACACAGTGCCTGGCACAGAATAGGTGCTCAATAAATACCTGTGAAGATGGATGAATAGTATCCCAAAGGCCGTTTGGGGGCAGTGACGGTGTCCAAGGAGGCAGGGGCTGCGGTTCTCTCGTTTTGGGAGCCAGAAAGCTGCTTCTTCACGTCTCACATGATGGGCAGAGAATGGAGACCTGAGAGGCCTCTCGACTTCCTCACTCCGCAAAACCAAATCTGAGCACCCTGGCCTCGAGGGGGATGGACGGGAGACTGAAGCGGGGGCCTGCTTAGAGAAAGCGTCGCCCAGAGCTGACAGCAGGTGGCTGGGAGAGGAGAGACCACAGAGAACCCACTGCAGGTGGCAAGGGATCCCGGGGGGCTTTCAGGTCAGAGAGGACTGGGCTGGAATCCTGGCAAGTCGCTTTTTCCCCTCTGAGCCTTTGTTTTTTCAGCCAAAAAAAAAAAAAAAAAAGAAAAGAAAAGAGTGGTAATATAATAAGATGTGTGTGGAAGGGCAGTCCCTGGCATAAAGCTAGCTGTGCTCTCACTGTTGTGTGAGGTTACGGAATCTCCCTTGGCCTCATATCCCTGCACCTGGCATGGTGTTTGACTCTCGGTAGATGCCCAGTCAGGATTGGTTGATGAATCACTGAACGAATGAATGAATGAATGCCCTTTCACCCAGGCTAGAGCCTCCCTAACAAGAAGCATGTCAATGAAACGTCTCCAGAGCCCTGACCAGACTGCCTGCCATCACCACCCTGCAACTTACCAGTCAGGTCACCCCGGGCAAGCAACTTGACCTTGTGCCTCAGTTGCCCCATCTGTAAAATGCAGACTGATAATGGGAACCTCCTTGCAGGGTTATCGTGGGCATGCACAGTTCTTGGAGCAGTGCCTGGCAGAGAGTTAGTGCTCTCCAAGGGCTGGCTGTTAGCATTAACTTGATTTTAACCATTTCTTTGTTGGACCAATCAGGTCAGTGTTGACTCCACTTTGAAGGGATCAAGTGGTGCGTTTCCATCCTTCCGGGTGCCTGCCCCAGGCAGGACGTGAGCAAACTTTACTCTCCGACTTCCAAGATCCACACAATTGGTCCCCACAACCTCATCTGCCATTCTTCCCCAGTGCAGTCAGCACTTTTGGAAATAGGATAAGCTTTGGAGTTAGAGAAACAACATGAAACTCACAGCTTCAGCCCTTCCCAGCTGCGGAACTGATAGGTTTAGGTTGGTAACTTCCGAGACCTCAGCTCCCACGTTGGCAACAGGGGATAATCTTGCATATCTGATGGAGCTGTTTGTCGCAGAGACAGGTGACCACACAAAGTGCCCATGCAGAACCCAGTCTGGAGGGTTGTCAGTCGGTGGTCGTTCACCTTCCTGCAGGCCGGCCTCCTCATTTTCCCTTGCATGCACCCATCACCTCTGATGTTTTGGGTTTTCTTTGTGTTGGTTCATCCCTCTGACATCTTCCCTGCTGTCTCTAGCCCACCTGATCTCTTCCTTCTCCTAATTCCTGTTGTTCTTCATGGGTCACCACTAGAACATTCTATTGGACCTTGGTCTTACCATTATTACACTTTTCTTTACCAGTTCCATGGGCCTTGGTCCTAGCTCCCCACCAAGATTGTGGACGGTTCCAGAGCAGAAGCCCAAATCCCCATTGTCCCTGAGCCTGCAGGGGCTTAGTCCTAACAAGTTGTCCCCGCTGAAGAAGCCTCAGGACTTGGTAACTGTAGATTCCTCCTCTCCACTCTCCACACTCCTGAATCAGGTGCTCCTAGACCAGAGCTCTGTCGATGCAGGGAAACACTCAAGACCACGTGAAAGAATTTGACCTTTGTTAATGGATCTTCAAATGGCTCACTATTTCATAAGCAAAGTCCTAATTTTAAAATTAAAACGATCTTATTCATTCTGTCGCTGGAGGGGAAAATGCTGTAGGTTTGGGAGCAGTTGGCACCAGAAGTAAGTAAGAGGCAGCCTGTTGGAGACCCTGACGCTGCTCTGGGCAGAGCCTGCTGGGTTTTCTCAAAGTGATGGGCATGTGATGCAGCCTGGTTCGCAGGGACCTGAGAAGCAGTGCACCAGAGAGACAGAGTGAGAGCCAGATGCCACCCACGGTGGCCGAATGCGGCGTTAAAACCTTAGAGAGAGCTGGGCAAAGAAGCCCCCGGGAACCTGCCCTTCCTTTGGTCTGCGCTGTGGGAGAGCCTTGCTTTGTAATCAGCATCTTTGTCTTTTCCATTTTTTCTAATTTTGTTTTTGATTAAGTATCTCCACCTTGTGGACAATTAAATGCAGAAGCTAATGGTCTTTTTGAAAATCTTTTAATATATGCTAAGAGCCACTTAGCTTTTGAGAGGCTATAATATGACAAGGGAGAAGATGGCTTCTCCTAAATTTAGAAAGAAGGATGATCATCTGGCAGATCTGGAGCAGGGGGTGACTAACTTTTTCTTAAAGGGCCAGATAGGAAGTATTTACGACTCTGTGGGCCATAATGTCCTTACTCGACTCTTCTGTCATAATGTGGAAGCAGCCTTAGACGATATAGAAATGAATGGGGCAGATTGGACTGGGTCTGTGGTCTAGAGATTCAAAATCAGTTTAAAATCGGAAATTTCCAAAGACAGACTCCCAGGTAGTAAAGGCTGCTACCCAAGAGTGCATGGCTATCTCCCTGCTGCCCACCTGCATCTCCTCCTTGTCTCTTTAAAGGAAGAGCGAAATAATCATACCCCACTATGATAAGTGTTTTGCAAGTGTTAGCTCATTTCAACCTTGCACCAGTCCCAGGAAATATAGATGTAGTTATCACCACTGGGGCACAGAGAGGTTAAGTCACCTGCCCAGGGTCCTCCCAGCTTGTAAGTGATAGAGCCAGAATTCAAATCCAGGCTCTTGGCCACCCTGATACTGTATTTTTCTTGAATTATGTCACTAGAGAGAATATAACTTTCAACACATTTATGAAAGCCTTAAAAGCATCTACAAACGGAATGAAAAGCAGGTTTTCTACTTTCCACATCCCAGTAGAAAATTAAAACAGAAGGAAACATATTGCCATTTGCAAAAGACAAAGAAGACAGGACACCACATGGAAGCACCAGCAATTGATGGCATGAAGCAAAACAGACAGACCAGTTATGACAATAAATGTAATTTAACTTCCTATTAAAAGACAAAGACTCTCAAGCTGAGTTTTTAAAAAAAATTCTGCTTGCAAGAAATACACGAAAAAAGGAGGTAAATTACCTACAATGAGTGTGTGTTTTCATTTTTTAATTTTTAAAGGAGTATTTGGTAGTTGTAGGAATTTCAAACGTTGCCCAAATGCAATAAAGTTCAAAGTGAAAATACTCATTTCTCAATCTCACTCCCCACAGGAAAATGGTTTAACAGTTTGGTATAAACACATCCAGGTATTTTCTGTATCTGTACACCAAATGTGTTCCCTTTATAAACAGAAAAAACAAGTACTATAATAAAGAAAGAAGGTCAATTCTCCTCACTCCCATAAAGAAAACTAAGTGAGTGCGAGTGGTAGCTTATTTAGGCCTCCAAGGAAGAATTTAAAGGGTAGTTATTGAGTTTCTAACAATTACTCATTCAACCTTATTGTCACTTTTGTGAGAAAGATATAATTGTCCTTTATACGTGAGAATTCTGAAAACCAGTGAGGTGAATTGACTTGCCCCAAATCACCCAGCTAGTAATAATTGAGCACTTACTGTGTGCTAAATACTAGGCCAAGTGCTTTTTTATTGATTTGTGGGATACATGTGCTTATTGGATATCTTGCATAGCGGTGAGGTCTGGGGTCTTTGTGTAACTCTCACCCAATTAGTGTACATAGTACCCACACCCATCTCCTGCCCTTCTGAGTCCCCAATGTTTATTATTCCACTCTGTGTCCATGTGTCCTCATTATTTAGCTCCCACTTATAAGTGAGAACATGCGGTGTTGACTTCCTGAGTTATTTTTCTTCAGATAATGGCCTCCAGTTCCATCCATGTTGCTGCAAAAGACATGATTTCATTCTTTTTATGGCTGAGTAGTATTCCACAGTGTGTGCGTGTGTGTGTGTATGTGTGTACATATATACCACATTTTCTGAAATTTATCCAATCATTCATTGATGGATACTTAGATTGGTTCCATATCTTTACTATTGTGAATAGTACTGTGATAACATGTGAGTACAGGTATCTTTTTGATATAATGACTTCTCTTCCTTTGAGTAGATACCCAGCAGTGGAATTTCTAGATCTAATGGTAGATCTATTTTTAGCCCTTTGAGGAATCTCCATACTGTTTTCCATAGACGTTGAACTACTTTACATTCCCACCAACAGTGTATAAGTGTTCCCTTTTCTCCACATCCTTGCCAACATGTATTGTTTTTTTGACTTTTTCCTTTTTAATTGGAGTAAGATGGTATCTCTTTGTGGTTTTAATTTGCATTTCCCTGATGATTAGTGATGTTGAGCATGTTTTCATGTTTCTTGGCCATTTGTATGTCTTCTTTTGAAAAATGTCTGTTCGTGTCCTTTGCCCACTTTTTAATGAGGTTATTTGGGTTTTTTTCTTGTTCAGTTTGAGTTCCTTGGAGATTCTGGATATTAGTCCTTTGTCAGATGCATAGTTTGTAAATATTTCTCCATTCTGTAGATCATCTGTTTACTCTGTTGATTATTTCTTTTGCTGTGCTGAAGCTTTTTAGTTTAAACTTCTGCCAAGTGCTTTACATACATCATCCTGCTGAATCCTCATGACAACCGTATGAAGCAGGTACTGTCATCCTCATTTCGCAGATGAGGATGCTGAAGCTCAGAGGGTTAAGTAACTTGCTCAAGACCACGGCTAAGTGAATGACAGAGTCAGGGTTCAAATCCAGGTATTCTGATTCCAGAAGCATCACTGTTAACTACCAAATGAGATCTGTCTGAGGCCAAAGTTCATTCTTCTTTCATCTTACCACAAAATGGGGGAGAACAAATTGTTGAGGGGGAGCAGGTGGGCAGTGGGGAGGCAGGATTGGAGCCAGTAAGAGGCCACCCCAGCTGCAGAGTCACTCAGAGTCACTCTGTCAGAGGAGAGGATGTTCACTACTTCTGGCCATTCGCGCTGGACAGCTAGTCAACTAAACCCCTTTAAAGGCAGCCCACATGCTGTTGCAGAAGCAGTGGGCAGGGTGGGCATTCCCATGCCCACCACAGTGGTTAGAAATGCAGGCTTTGGAGCCGGTCTGCCTAGATTTCAATCCTGGCTCTACCACTTCCTAGTGTGTGTCCCTGTCCAGGCACCTAGCTCCTTGTGGCTCAGCTATGTTTCCTCAGCTATGAAATAAGACCTGTACCCACCTTCTAGGTGGTTGTGAAGAGCAATGTACAGGTAAAGGAAAAGCACACAGAAAGCACCGTGTCTGGCATATTGCAAGGCCGGTGAGTATTCGTTCTTCGTGTTGTCCCACCTTGTCACTATTCCCAGTTTCCTCTTGCCTTGCACACCTTGAGCATCAGGGGTCAGGACAGGTGGCTCCTCCCTCCTGGGGGACACCAAGCCCTCAGGAGAAGCTCGGAGTATTAATCGGCCTGGGCTCACATAGCAAAATACCGCAGACTGGGGGGCTTAAACAGTAGAAATTCATTTTCTCACAGTTCTGGAGACTGAAAGTCCAAGATCAAGGTGTTGGCAGGGTTTGGTTTCTCCTGAGGCCTCTCTCCGTGGCTTGCAGGTACCTGCTTTCTCTGTGTGTTCTCACGTGGCCTTTTTCTCTGTGCACATGCACCCCTGGTGTCTCTTCCTCTTCTGGTAAGGACGCCAGTTCCACTGGGTTGGGGATCCACCCTGCCACTCTTTTAACCTCGTTTACCCCCTTCAAGTCTGTCTTCAGCTACAGTCACACTGGTGGTTTGGGGTTCTACCTATGAATTTGGGGAAGACAGAATTCAGTCCATAATACCTAGTATAGACCTTTCGATCAATACTGAATTCCTTCCACAAACATTTATTGAACACCTACTATGTGCCAGGCACTGGGTTAGCCATGGAGGACCTCTTGTGTCTTATTGCTAAACTTTTCTCCTTATTCAAGGCAGGACCCTCCCTTCTCTTCCTTTCTTTTCTGTGTGTGTGTGTGAGTGTGTGTGCACACAAGCATGTGTTTTCCCTTTTTGCCCTAATGTTTTTTGAATGGAAAATTTCAAATCTATACCAAAATGGAGAGAATAGTATAATAAACCCCCGTGTATCCATCACTCAGCTTTAACAACTATAAACTCAGGGCCTATTTTGTTTTCGTTCATACCCCACCCGTTCCAACACCCTGCTCGCTCTAGGATTGTTTTGAAGCAAATTTCAGGCAAAATACTTCAGCCATAACACCTTAGTATGTATCTCTAAAAGATAAAAAGAACTCTGAAACATACCCACAATACTACTATCTTTGAAAATTAAAAAAATATTTGCTTAATACAATCAGATTTCCACGACTGGCTAATATTTTCTTTTATAGTATTTTTTTAAATCAGAATTCTAGTTAGGTTCATGCGTTACAATTGGCTGATATGTCTCCAGTCTTTTTTAATTTATAGCTGTCTACCCCTGCCCCTTGTGATTTTTCTTTTTGTTGAAGAAGTTGGGTCACTTATCCCGAGATAAATGAGAATTATTCAGAATGAGGAGTCTCCTGCATTCTGAATTTTGCCAGTTGCTTCCTTGGGAGATTATTTAAATGATTCTGTCTCTCTTATACTTTCTTTAATTGGCAGTAAGACTTAGAAACTTAATCAGATTCAGATTCCATTTTTTAGCCATACTATTTTATAGGCAGGGCTCTGTGTCTACATCAGAAGCACAAAATGCTTGGTCGCCTCTCTTTGGGGTTGTTAGGAAGCATTGATGATCATAGCCTAAGAATTGCAAAATGATAACACTCTATCGTTTATTTTTCTTTTGTAGGCTGGAATACTGTGCTTAAAGAAAACTTGTCCTTCTCAACTATTTGGTTACTCTGAGATATAATACCTAAAGGAAAGGACAAGATAGATCATTATTTTTCTTTATTTGTCAATTTTCGCATTAATGAGTTGATTCCCTAATATCTTCTAAAGTTGAACATTTTTAAACATCGTTACAGTCCAATGGATTTAAACATATTTTATGTATTTAAATCCCTTGCAATTATTATTCTAATGGATGCTCAAATTGTCCATTGGCTAGTGGGAGCCCTTTGAAGTTGGCCTAGCCTCATCTTGCACATTTTCTGTCCCTGACCTAGAATCAATTGTCTCTCCAAGGAGCCCTGGTTCTTTTTAGTGGCAGTTGATATTTAGAATCTGTACACTAGGGGTGCTTATTCCTATTGAGTTGGTCCTTGCTTCTAAGCCTTTTCAATGAACACAGCCAGGAAATACTTTGTAAAAGAAAATGCATCATGTGTTCATTTCATTTCAGGCATGAAAACACTTTTCCTTTTTTACTTAACTTCCTTGATTTCGTATCTGCATCTCCTTTCACTCTTTCTGAAAATCCCAGTTCCCAATATCACCAGCTTATTTTCTCATTTCATAAAACATACCCAAGATCTCAGAATAGTAATACCAATACGACCAACAACACGTGATTACTAAGAACAGTTTACGATTGGAGGGTGGGTGTGTGGTTTTTTCCCAGTTCTTTTTGTCCTTATATCCTACTAAGGATGGGCTATCAACTTACTATGTTTTAAAATTTCTTTAACTAGTTTCTTCATCTGTGACTATGCCACCACTTGATATAGTATTGTGTTCATTTATTTTCACTGTGTTTTTGAGTTTTTAGAAATTGCTTGTCAAATTTAACCTTTCCTTTTAATTCTATAAAATATTTATATAGTTCCAAAATTAAATCTATAAAAAAAGGTATATTCTGAAAAAGTTTAGCTTCTGTCCATATCCTCTCTACCCTGTTCCCACTCTCCTTCATGGGTAATCTTTTCGGTTTTTGGTTTACCCTTTCACTGATTGTTAATATGGATGATTATGTGTGTATGTCCCCTAGCCCTTTCTTAGATAAGTAGAATCGGATTATACCCATTATTCTCTACCTTGCTTTTATTCGATTAATAGTATATTCTGGGACCACTGCATGACACTATATAGAATATTCCTCATTCTTGTTGTATAGCTGCATAATAGTCCACTTTGGTGATTATCCCAACTTATCCTGTCAGATCCCAGTTGATGAACATTTGGGCTGTTTCCATTCTTTTGCTATTACAACAGTACTACCTGATATAGCCTTGTGCATGTATACGTCTTTTCATATTTTTTCCAGTGCATCTTTGGAATAGAGTTCTAGAACTAGAATTGCTGGGTCAGAGAGTAAAGGCGTATGAATTTTACAGGGTGTTGCCAAATTCCTCCCCACAGAGGTGGTGCCATTTTGCGCTTTCCCCAGCAAGGTACTAGAATTCCTGGTTTCTCACAGCCACGTGTGTCGTTCAGCTTTGGGTTTTGCCTAGCTGATGGATGAGAAATAATATCTCACTGTAGTTTTAATACGTATTTTTCTCTTTAAGAGTGAGGTTGAACATCTTTTCAAATGTTGAAAAGACTCTGCCTTTAGGAATCCTCCCCCACCGACATCCCTGCCAGGCAACTACTACCCCAGCGTATGAAGGTGAACAACAGAGAGAGAGAGAAGGGCTGAATGAACAGAGAGGTCATTTGACAATCACGTGAGCACGAGAAGAGATTAACTAGGCAAAGCGATGAAACAATAGAGCAGAGAAGGAAAACAAAATGGTGACACTGAGGAAGGCATTGAGTTTCTCTCCCTGGAGATTGTAGCTGGGGTTTTGTTGATGCGTGTGCACTAGATGA
The DNA here is from genome assembly GCA_963575035.1 of Avahi laniger. NCBI lineage: Eukaryota > Metazoa > Chordata > Mammalia > Primates > Indriidae > Avahi > Avahi laniger. The sequence continues at coordinate 46,828 of CAUYSK010054480.1, forward strand.
GAGTAGCCTAGGCAGGCAGCAGTGACGTGTGACCTGTGGCTCCCTGGAAAGTAAGTGAAGAGCTCACAGTCCAGCAACCAGAGAGGCTGGGCCTTAGCTGAACTGGAGCCAAGAAAGAGCCCCTCCTCACTGCTCGCTCCACTGGGATGGAGCAACAGGCACCTCCATCCCCACCCCCAAGGTTTCATATGCCCGTGGAGAGAGAGAGGAAAGCATCAGTGGTTGCAGTGAGATGGATGGATGGGTTTTGAAAATGAGGGTTACTGAGGAAGTGACAATACACATATGCAATTTACTCTCTCCGTGTTTCATATAGGCACTATGTAATTATTTAGTTTCTCTAAGCCTCAATTTACTGAAAATGGGGTAATAATCCCCGCCTATAAAATGAGGATAATAATAACATGTGCCTCTCAGTGTTGCAATTATCACAAGGATAATCCACATTAAGCCCTGACATGTAGTAAGCTCTTGAAACACATGAGCTCATTACTGCCAACTGTGGTTGTCATACTGTTAGGTGCTGCGGGGGGATTTAGAGATACAAGTCTTGAGGTTAAATCCCAGCTCTAACTTCATTAGCTCTGTGCCCATGATCTAGTCCCTTAACCTACTTGGCCTTAGTTTTCTCCTCTGTAAAGTGGGGATAATAACTTTATAAATGTGTGCATTTAGATGAGATAATACATATAAAGCAATTAGCAGAGTAGGTCATCAGTATGAGTTGACTGCTACTACTGTTATTAGTATTATCTTGTTAAACTTCCTAATACGATTTTCTATTAAGAATGCTTGACAACTATTTTAGATAATTCCAGAAGGTTATAGAATTAAGAGAAGAAGAGTGGGCTCCATTTGGCTATAGTTTATGAAACTGATCACCTGTGGAAATCTACAAACTTTGCAGAGAGAGAAGTGCTAGATAGCTCTTTATTCCCTCCCCAGTCTTACTCAGGGCAGTCTGGGCATCTGGTATTTCTACAGTAAGAGGGTCCAAAGGAAGCAGAGGTTGGTTCCTTTAAAACAGGGAGGCTGCTTAGCTTAAGATCTCTGAGTTTGTGCTGTCTCGCATGGGAAAATCCAGGCTCTGTGACTCGCTAACCCAGGGCTGGTTACTTAACTTCCATCAGCCTCAGCTTTCTTAGGAAGTAATAACAGCACCAACCCCACAGGGCTTTTTGTCCTGTGCGTAGTAAACACGACTGTGTATATGGAGTCAGCTCTCCGTCAAGGGCGGTGGTGACGACAGTGGCAGCAGCATTGTGGTGGGTGTCATCATCCCAGCATCAGCCCTGGGGAAGTATCTTCTTCAGGGTGGGCTGGGCTAGACTGTGTTACCAACACCCCCAAACCCCAGTGGCTTGAAGACAGGACTTAGTATCTCACAAAGACCACTGAGGCTGCATGGTTAGCAGAAGTCATCAGGGTGTCTGCTCCTCAGAGTCACTGAAAGGCCCCAGCCAATGGGATGGGACTTCCATCTGGACACTTGCTTCCATAGTCACCGAGGCAGGAAAGGGAAACTTTGCAAATCATGCAGTGGCTCCTAAAGTTTTTCTGCGTGGACACAACATGCTTCACTTCGGCTCTCACTTTATTGGTCAGAGCAATTACACAGCCTTGTATAACTTCCCAAGTGGGGGGACAATGAATTGTGCCCTGGAGGAGGAATAGCTCTAACAGCCAGCCCAGGGGCCAAGGGTCTGGCTGCAGGAAGAGGCAGGGGTGGTGGGGAAGACACAGCAGAGAATGGGGATGCCCAGGTGGGATGCTGGAGTATGTGGGCAGAGGGAGAGCAAGGGCCTGAGATAACAGGCTTGGCAAGACCAGAGACTGCTTTCTCTCTCTAGCAGCTGTGCCTAGACCACCCAGTGTCTTGTGGCGTTACCTGCCAGGGACTGTTCATTCACCCTGCCATTCATTCATTTATTCATCCAACCGATAATCATTGAGGAACGACTGTCTGCCAAGCGCTATGCTAAATGCTGGGGATACTGAGTTGCGTAAGACGAATAAGACAGTTCGTGCCCTCCAAGAGCTCACAGTGGAGCAGGCAGTGTCATGGCCTTGAGCTGAGCGTGGGGGTCCCGACCACTCTCCAGTGCTGGAGAGAGCGAGGAGGTGGGCTGGGTTCATGCCTCTGCCTCGGGCCCGACAATTGATTGAGAAACAAAGAAAAAACCAATGTGACCCAAATAGTAGCTATACTTCGGCCCTTCTAGAATGACAAAGGTACTTTGCTTAAAGGATTCTTTTCGTTTCTCCCCTCTGGCTTCTAATAAAACTCCACATGATATAACTGGACATATCCATAAAAATCCCAGCAGACAAAACTCACAGTTTATAGTTTATATAATTTGCCATAAAAACAAAAACAATACTTGTTGGCTGATACATTTTATAGTGAGGTTTTTTGTTTGTTTGCTCATTATTTCCCCCCAAGAAAGCTGCTTCTCTCCCTTCTGTCCTCCCAGCTCCCTGCGGCGGGCACCTGACTTCACCCAGTGGCACCATCCTCTCCCCGGGCTGGCCCGGCTTCTACAAGGACGCCTTGAGCTGTGCCTGGGTGATCGAAGCCCAGCCCGGCTACCCTATCAAAATCACCTTCGACAGGTGCTTGTAACTGCAGCCTTGTGGTGGGGGGGGAGGGAGGAGTGATTTCCATGGAGCCGTGTGGGAGGAAATCTGCAATGGTTGGGGAGAACTAGCACTGATGCTGAATTGTCAGGAAGGTCCCAGAACACTGGACCCATCTGCCCTGAGTGGGTAGGCTTCCCTGGCTCTGCCCATCAGCTTGGTTGGTGCTATTTAGGGGATTATGGCAGGAGGGGTGAGGAGAAGGCTGGGGTATCATTTGCAGTGTCAGAGCCCCGACACCACCCCCGCCATCCCCCAAGAAGGGATTGTGGACAGACAGACACCATCAGATGTTAAAGCGCAGCATCAGCACCTGAGGGGCATTCACCCGGAAATTCCTAACACAGGAAGCAGCCTCCCTGACCTGGGGCCCAAACCCTGCTCACATGCCCCACTTCTAGCTCCCACCCTGGTTGTGCCCCTCGGGTGGAGAAAGTAGCCACCCGGATAAGAACACGGACTCCTTCCAGACAAAAGTGTTCACGGCCTGGAATAGCAGTCCACAAACTTTTCCGTGAAGAGCCAGATGGTAAATATTTTAGATTTTGTGGGCCACTTGCCCACTTGCAGATCTCTGACGCATATTCTTCTGTGCTTTTTGTTTTTAATGTCTCTTTACAAATGTAAAAACCGTTCTCCGCCTCCAGGCTGTAGACCAGATTTGGCTCTGGGGCTTTGGTTGACCTCCAGCCTAGAACATTCTGACCCCAAGAGAAGAGCCACTGTGCCTCTAAGTCATAAGAGGGGTCCTGGCCCAGGCCGCAGAGAGGATGAGAGAGCTGCTCCCCGCAGTGAGGGAGGAGCGGGAGTGTTGAACAGAGTAGGAAAGGTCCTTCCGCATCGCCAGGGGATGTGCGCGATTGTATTAAAGATTCCAGCAGGCCAAAATCTGGCTGGTTGTTCTGAAGCCCTGGGTCAGGCAGGGCTTTTGTTATTTGCACACTAATAAGCCTTCAGTTTCTCAAGAAATCTTCATCTCCATCATTCGGCAGATTTAAAACCGAGGTCAACTATGACACCCTGGAAGTACGAGACGGGCGGACGTACTCAGCGCCCTTGATCGGGATTTACCATGGGACCCAGGTCCCCCAGTTCCTCATCAGCACCAGCAACTACCTCTACCTCCTCTTCTCCACCGACAAGAGTCACTCGGACATCGGCTTCCAGCTCCGCTATGAGAGTGAGTCTCCGTGGCTGGGCGCAGGGGGAGGGTGAAATGTCTGGGGACTGTTGCTCCACCAGAGGCCCCAGCTCGGCCCCATCCCCATGGCATTCTCAGTTAGGCCGTGCCCTGGGGAAGGCGCTCCCTGACTCAGCATCCCTCAGGGTGCATGAGAGTTTACAGTCGTTCATGACCCTCACGCCGGGTCCTCGTGTGCAGACCTCATGGCCTGTTCTGTGTGCAGCTCATTGGGTGCCACTCTGCTGGGCACTCAGGGACAGACGATTTGACGGACCATGAAGCTGAAGTGAGCTGGCATCTCCGCACACGCTCAGCCTCTCTCATCACCTTCCGCATTCATCCCCCCATTTAAAGGATCCGTGTCACTTCAGTGCTTTGTAGACTCATATAGAAAGTTAGGGTTGAGAGCGCCATGGGGACAGGGTCATTTCTTTACTCATATCTATATCCCTAAGCCTCAGCTCAGCGCCTAAACCACAGTGGATACCCAACTATTTATTGAACGAACAGACACATGAACAAACGATTGAGCCAGCTTGTTTTCTCTGGGGATAGGTCTTTAGACACCCTCTCAACAGACGCTGACAGCCACGTTGCTTGAGTTGGTAATTAGCAACTTCTGCCTTTTATTAATCAGGGCTTTCTTCTCCCTCTTTGCGAGGCAGCTGGGGTCCCTGTGTGGTGACTGTGAGCTGTCTGTTCCAGCTGTGGCCTCTCTCTTCCAGCTATAACACTGCAGTCAGACCACTGTCTGGACCCAGGGATCCCCGTAAATGGGCAGCGTCATGGGAATGACTTCTACGTGGGCGCTCTGGTGACCTTCAGTTGCGACTCGGGCTACACGTTAAGTGACGGGGAGCCCCTGGAGTGTGAGCCCAACTTCCAGTGGAGCCGGGCCCTGCCCAGCTGTGAAGGTGAGGCGCACTATAAGGGGGCACTGACGCAGCAGATCCCTTTCCCGCCATGAAAAACCAGAAGCTCAAAGGGCCACTGACTCTGCCACCCCATCAGTGAGGGCAGGGGTTTCGAGAGGAGATGGGGGACGGGGTCCCAGGAGGATCATGGGGTGAGCTTCCTGAGCCACTGCAATCTTTCACTGCCCTCTTTGCTCCTTCTGTAGCTCTCTGTGGTGGCTTCATTCAAGGCTCCAGCGGGACCATCTTGTCGCCAGGGTTCCCTGACTTCTACCCGAACAACCTGAACTGCACCTGGATTATTGAAACATCGCATGGCAAGGGTGAGTGTTGAGGTCTATAGCAGGTATTGGGGTGTGAAACGGTCAGGGCCCAAGTTCCCCAGGTCAAGGCGACCTCAATGGGTATCTCCCTATATAGTGACATCTGAACTGAGTCTGAATTTTTCTCACCACTACCAACAAAAAAAACTTCCAGAACTTTCCCATCTCTTTGAATCACAGAACTCACTCAATAAATATTATTGAGAATCTAAAATCTCCATGCTAGAAGAGATCTATCAAATCTCACTCAGTGCAGGAATCTGCTCTAAATCACACCACACAAGATGGCAACACACCCTCCCCCTAAACACCTCCTGTACTGGGAGGTCACCAGCCCGTTCAACAAATCTATCAGTTTTTGATATATGCTGTCTCTCAGGTATATCTGAAACCTGTTTCCTTGTCTTGTGTCCTGGAGAAACATCAGATACCTCTGCTCCCTCCTCCTCATCCACCCTTCGGATACTGAACACAGTGGTCCCTTCTTGCATAACTCAACTCCTCTGATGCCATGTGTTCATATTCCTCACCAGCCTACACAGTCCAAGTTCAGAGTAATAGTGCTGGTTACAAATAAAATTAGTTGATATACTCTTTATTCAACAAATGCTTATTAAATGCCACCTAAGTGGCAGATACCGGGGCTGAGGATCAACAGTAACCAGGCAGATATGGCCTCTACCCTCAGAAGCTTATTCCAACGTTCATCTAGAGTTGTGGCTCTTGCATTTTGGAAAATACACTAACGCTTAGGCCCCACCCTAGAGGTTTTATTTTCTGTGTTGGAGGTGGAAACCAAGTATCTCTGTTTTCAGAACGCTTTGCCAGTAATTTTGATGCATGCCTTTTGTTAAGAACCTCTGATCTAGAAGAATTAACCTGTAGAAGAGCCAAGAAAAAATTGTGATGGACAAACATTGACCCCACTATAATTAAAGAAATTCAATTTCAACCAGTAATGAAATACCGCTTCGCTTTTCAAGTCATCAAAGAAAATGCTAACAGTCTGGGGGAGAGTGTGGACACATGAGTACTATTCCCTGCTGACATTGTCTAAAACGGTTCAAATTTTCCAGATGGTTTGGTGAGATGAACAAAAAGCCTTAAAAGTATACCATAAGGGACTTGAGTATCTACAGATTGTGGCAGCTTAGGGGGGTCCTGGAACCAGTCCCCCACAGACACAGAGGGCAACTGTACATGCCTTTGAACTCAGCAATGCCACTTACTGGAATTTATCTGAAGAAAATAAGTAAAACTGTACGTCGAGGTTTAGCTGCAAGGATGTCCCCTAAGGCATTATTTATTATACTGAAAAATTAGGAGCTATTCAAATGTCCATCAATAAGGAAATGTTAAATGAACATATGTTACAGCCATAAAATAAAATACTAGGCAGCTACTAAAAGGAATAATATGAAAGAACATTTAAAGACCTAGAGAGGTGGTTGCAATACCTCGTTAAGTAAAAAAGGAAGTTTGCTAAAAGAATATTTTTAGTTTATAAGACATCTTTGTATGCATAGAAAACAGCCTGAAAGAGAGATACCTCAAGCTGTTGTTTCTAGTTGTCTCTTATTTTCCTCTTTTGGCTTTCTTCTAATTTTGAGCAATAAACATATATTACATGTAAAATATACTATTTGTATGCAAAAGAAAATTTGAAAGAAAAATCATTTATAGTCCCACCACATGTACTTACGTGCTATAGTTTGGCCTTTACTGGGCCTGCCCAAGCCAGGGCTAGGGTGGCCTGGAGCTTCTTGGGACAGGGTGGGACTCTCTTGGCAGTCAAGGTGAGGCCTGGGGTTTTCCCCATCCTCCCACAGTATTGTTCCTAAGGAGGGACGGATAGGGACAGTGCCCTTGTTCATCCTGCAGAGCTGTTTCCACCCAGCACGGTCAGAGGAGGCTGTTAGAGGAGCCAGAAGCTACCCCATGAAGGGCAGCCCTCATGAACCCTAGGGGGACACCGCAGTGGTCATGGTTTTCTCTGTGTCTGGGCATCTGTGACTCTAGAGGTGTATGTTCCTCTATGCCTTGCTATGTGTGTCTTTGCCTAGAAGTCAATACAGCTTATCAATTATTTAACAAATACTTATTTGATACTTGCACTACTCAAGTTGCTAGGAAAACACAGCTGAGCAAGCCACTCTGCCATTGCCTGTCTTCAGGAAGTTCATGGTCTAGTGGTAGAGGTGCGTAGCCTGCATGGAGATGTCAGGATAGCATGGCCCATGTGCGGTAGAGTACATCAAGGTGGGGAAGCATCCCTAGCCCAGCTGGGGGTCAGGAAGGTGTCCTGGAGTTGAGACTTAAGCTAGCCTTCAAGGACGACCAGGAACTAGCTGGGATGAAGGTGGCTCTGCAGGGAATCAACAAGAGGTCAAGGATGGATGGCCAGATCACTTCTCCCTTCGAGACATTTAAAGGTGTCACCTAACCTGTAGCATAGAGCCCCACATTGTAAAATAGCTGATACAGCCCTGTGGGCTATGCCTACCTCCCTCTGCCTCATTCCAAGCCCTTTTCACTTCCTAGAGCCAGCTAGGTTTTCTCTCTCCTCTAGAGCTTTGCACCTTTGTACGATATTCTTCTCTCTGGAACGCTTCCACTCCCCAAGCAAGGAGAATGGGAATATCTACCACTGCCCCTGCTTAGCCCGCCCTTCATCCTTCTGAGCTCACTTCCCCTGAGGAGCTTTCCCTGACCCCTGTCCCCAGCCCTGCATCTGGGCTGGCTTCCCTCCCGTGGGCTCCCACAGCATCCTGTACCTCCTCAATTTCAGACTCTACCCCACCGTCCAGAACTTGCATTCTCATCATCTGTCTCCCCAGCAGACTATGAGCTCTTTGAGAGATGGGTCTACCTTGTTTCCTGCAGTTTCCCCAGCTTCTGGCTCTATGCCTGGCAATAAGGAACTCGAGAAGTATTTGGTGATATGAATTGAATTGAATTGAGCCCAGACCCTTCTCCAGAGGGTATTCCTCGGTCTCTGTTTATAAAAGTATCTCGGGCTAACAGACCTGTGAAGCCACTGACTTTGACTGCTCCCTAACAGGCAGAAGCACAGCTCAGGAAACTCAAAACTTTGGGAAATTCAGAATAGTTCAACTTGCCACATGTCCAGCCCAAGGGAACAGCAAATTCAGGAATCCTGAGAATGTGCCCTTGCTGAGACCCCAGAACTGGCTTATTTCAACCCACAAGGCTGTCTGGGAATTAGATGAGCTGAGCAAAGAGAACACCTACTGTTGCACACCTACTGTGTGCCAGGCACTGTGCTGGGTGCTTTGCATATGCTATCCCAACTAGTCTCCATTTTATGGATTAGCTATCTCCTGTGAGGGGGGTATTACCATCTACAAACTATAGCTGAGGCCCTAGAACTCAGGAGGGGCTAAGCCACCTTGGCCAAGACCCTTGAGCTAGTAGACAGCTTTTCGATGCGGGTCTGCCTTCCTCCCGAGCCCAGGCTTTTCCCTCTGCCCTGCTCGTTCCGCCCTAGCCTGGCGTGGATGTCGTCCATAGGATCCCACACGGTTCACTCCGGGGCAGTATCCATGCGTGTGCATCTGTCACATAAAATCTGGATTCAAACTCCAACATGGGGCATCTCTTTCTGTGACAATATCTTTGTTCTGTCACAATGGCACAAAAAGCCCCAAGCAATCAGCACAGCTGGAAAACCCAGGGGTTTCATCTCAGTTGTTTGCTCATCCTCAGAATCCTAGCCAAATGTTTACTCCTTGGAGGGGCTGTATTTGCATGCTAGGAGAACGGAGTGCAGAGCGTGGCGCTTAATCAACTTGTTTCCGCCTGTTACTGTATCTGACCCTCTCTCCACCTGACTCGGTGCTCCAAGTAGGAGGGAAAGGAATGTATTTCCCAAGCTCTATAGACTGAGGACAGTTTTCTCATTTGCACACGTGTTAATGTGTCAGGAGTATAGCACGCGTGGGGGCACATGTACCCACAACCCCTGTGAAGTTTCCCAAGCCTTGAGGCATAGCTACCCCCTCTTCCTCTGTGCCCCCTCTGGATTCTCACCACTGATGTGTCTGGGAGATCTTTCTCAGTGCTTAGCACAAGACTCGGTGCTCGGTAGGTGCTTGGAACCTGTTCCTTTGAGCAACACATACATGAGTGCATCTCAGTTGCCTGGACACAGGGCGTCTACAGCCGTATCCGTGGTCCCACCCCCTCTGCTGGGTGCTGTCTCCTCCACCCCCACCCAAAGAAGCCCAAATACTCCAGGAGCACTAGTTTCCATCAATAGGGAGACAAGAATATCAAAACATTTAAAATGCTTCAGCATTAGGGGCTTGGATCCAACCACCATTTATCGAAAATGCATTAGTAATTATCTAGAGAAGTATCTCTCAAACTTCGTTTGAGATCGATCGTTTGAAGATCTAGTTCGCTTGCAGATTCCGCATTTCCAACAAGCTCCCAGGTGATGCCACACTGCTTGTCCCTGGACAGCACTTTGAGTAGCAAGTGGGTCTGGCATGCCTAGTCTAACCACGTTCCCACCTGGGCACCATCCACGATATGTATTCCCATGGGCACACTCACTGGGTGGGCACGCACGTACTCATATGCCCACCAAGCACAGCTACCATCTGGACAAGTTCAAGAGTTATTTTGGGGGTTAAGATCCTGTTGCCCCATAACCTTCCTCACTTCCTGACCCACCTCGCCAAATCTGACCTTGCAGTGGCCACTGGATACCACTGCTTGGATGCTGAAAATACTAAGTCCCTTCCTCTTCTACATCCTGTCCCTCTACCTCCTGTATGCCCTTCCACAAGTAACGAAAGACATCACCATCCTTCAGGTCGACACGCTCCCAGCCGTCCTTGCATTTCTCCTTTGAGTGCAGTGCCTGCTGCCCTGTCCACCCGATCCCAGGGCTCATGCCCAGCACAGAGCAGCCGCCACTCTAACGGATCTCTCTGCTCCTCTTCATCCTCCTCACAGCCACCAATACTTTGCTAAAACTAAAATCTGACCCACTCTGAATAGGACGGCTTCTCATTGCCTCCAGAAGGATGTCAGGTCTGGCCCCAGCCTGCCTTGTCCAGCCTCAATTCCAGGTGTCTCTGCTGAGCGGGCCCAGCCATGCTGTGCTGCTCACTGAGCCCTGAATCGACAGCACCTCTGTCCCTTCACACATGTGGGTCCCCTGCCTGGGACGCTCTTTCTCCTCTTACCTGGTCAAGTCCTGTGCCTCCTTTTAAGACCCACATCAGATGTTCACTCCTCAGTGAAGCCACCCCACACTCCCCTCTTCCTGCGGTCACCTGCTTTCTCCTCTGCCCATGGCACGCTGAGCTACCTTGGTTATGTAATGGCATTTGTCCCTCTGGATTTCAGCTAATCGTTTAATGGCTCGTTCCCCGCACCTAACCCTGGATCTTAGCCCATAGCAAGGACTCAACAAACATACAAATGCTTGCGGAATGAATGAAGGAACGGCTGTGAAGCATTCTTATAGGCCTAGCCATAAATCTCTCAGATTTTGACACCACAGAGATATGTCCTTCTCCTGACTGGCTCTACCTGTACTGGGGTGTTCAGGTCCATTCGTTCAGAGTCGCCCGTACGTTTTATCAACGCGTGATTGCAGTCACACATATCCATAGACGTTTGCAAATTGGAAATGGTTGTGCAGATCCCAACGCGCAGCTTCAGCCGTCTCACCGTCACCAACCTGACCCTTGCGGTCTCTCGGCAGGTGTGTTCTTTACTTTCCACACCTTCCACCTGGAGAGCGGCCACGACTACCTCCTCATCACCGAGAACGGCAGCTTCACGCAGCCCCTGAGGCAGCTGACCGGCTCGCGGCTGCCGGCCCCCATCAGCGCCGGGCTCTACGGCAACTTCACCGCGCAGGTCCGCTTCGTTTCTGACTTCTCCATGTCATACGAAGGATTCAACATCACCTTCTCAGGTAAAGAGGCCCTGGCGGGGGAAGGGACCGTGGAGCCATTCGCTCTCTCCCTCCGCTGCCAGGCTCTGGTCTTCCTGCTAGGAAGATGGATGTTAATCCACTCCCCAGTCCCTGGCAAAATGATCTCAGTTCTGCAGCAAAAGACATTTGAGTTAGACACAAGGAAGAACTTCCCTATAATGGTCTTGGAAAGAGTGAGCAGGTTCACTGGAGAATCTTCTCTGAAGGTGTTTGGGATTCTCTCTGAACATGGCCTACCCAGCTGGTTGAACCAGAGGACTTCACAGAGTCCCTTCCTGCCCTGATAATTCCAAATTTTTCTCCTGATTCCACTTCCACTATTTTATAACTCCAGCAATTTAAAACAATTTCAAAAAAGGGGGTTTGAAATTAACATATTGTGGTGGTTTAGTCTCGTTTGAGACCTTCCTCATCGATGCTAATTTGGTAGTACTAGATATTTATCTCGTGTTCGGGAATCCTGAAAAGAAAAAGCTCTTTCATGTGGCATTCGGGGAGGAAAGAGGGTGCTGGGCTCCTCTATATTGCGTTCCCCACCCCTCATGTCCCATCGTGCCCCAGAGCACCCCACCTTCCTCAGCCAGGACCAGGGATAGCAGATGGATTCCTCCTGCGGGGGGCAGGAGGTATCTGATGTCTAGGAACTCCACCCCCTGCTGGCCTCCAACGCAGAAGCCACCTGCCACGTGCCTGGGCTGGCCTGGTCGATGGGACGTTTCTGGCCAGTGTGCCACCACCCATATGAGACCCTCCTCCTCACCACACAGAGCCCTGGGGGACTGCGTCCCAGAGAGAGGATGGCCTTGGGGGGCAAGGGGCTGCTTACTTCTGTGCTGTCACTAGCAGCACCAGGCAGGTCCCTGGCTCATAAGTGCCACCCATCAGGCTTGCCATCTGCCTCAAGTGCCAGCGTCACTGAGGCATAGGGTCTCTTCCCTGGTGTGAGTTGCCCAAGGCTGGGTCACACATTCTGACCCCCTGGAACCAGCCGGTTGCACTTATCTAGTTCGGTGCCCAGAGAAAGCGAGTCTGTGAGCCCCAAGGCTTGGGGTTAAAATGGAGATGGAGGGAAGCGGAGGGGAGGGCTGATTCCAGAGGAACCTTCTGGGAAGCCTGTTTTGGAAAGGCTGTGCCCTTTCCTGCTGCTGGCAGGAGCGGGGCACAGACCGCTCACCCTCACCTCCCTGCTTCTCTCTCTGCCTCTGCTCCTCTGGGCTCTCGCCTCTTTTCTCTTCACCTTTCCCAGGCCAGCGTGTGTGCCTTCTGGTCCTCTGTCTGTCTTTGTCTCTGGCCTTCCCCCCAGCACTCAAGCCTGTGTGTGCCCATCTTCTTGCTCTGCGTCTCCCGAGACGTCTCTGAGCCTGACTGTCCTGCTGCCTTCCTTTGCAGAGTACGACCTGGAGCCCTGCGAGGAGCCCGAGGTCCCAGCCTACAGCATCCGCAAGGGCTTGCAGTTTGGCGTGGGTGACACCTTGACCTTCTCCTGCTTCCCCGGGTACCGTCTGGAGGGCACCGCCCGCATCACGTGCCTGGGGGGCAGACGGCGCCTGTGGAGCTCGCCTCTGCCAAGGTGTGTTGGTAGGTGGTCACGTGCTTTCATTTTGCTTCACTAGTGGGGTGGGCCAGGTTCTAGTCAATTGGTGTGAGGTGGTGGACTGCTCACGGACCAAGAGGCAAACAGGCCTGGATTTGAGGAGGGACTGAGCCCACACTTACCTGCAGGGGGACCTAGGACAGGCGACCTAACCTCCTCCTGCCCCAACCTCCTTGTCTGTGAACCAGGGATGGCAATACCTGCTTCATGGGGCTGTTCTGTAGACTAAACTGACTATGCAGAGTGGGTCCACGGGGCCATGCACGTGAACTTGACTTCAGTTCTCACCTCCCCACCCTTAACACACAGACCCATAGCCTAAGGATGCCTCTGGCTGAGAAATCTGGGTGGGCCTGGGCGGGCCCATAGGGAGGAGGTATGGCCTTTGCCCGCGGGGAGTCCCCATCTGGGAGGGTGGATGTGTGCTCTGACTAGTCTGATGGGGGTACTCGTGCTTGGAGACTCCCCGGGAAAACTACATCCATCCGGCAGGGGAGGAGCAAGGACAGGAGTCGGCTCATTTAGGGAGCACCCCTTCCATGTCAGGCACACTGCTAGCTTCCAGGGATGTGAAAGTGAGCAAGACAGAGAAAGTCTCTCCACTCTCCCTGGTCCACATTCTGGGCCAGGGGCACAAGCCATAAACACACAGATGTGTAATGTGTCAGGCAGTGTGGAGGGGCACAGAGAAAACTGTCAGCTCACACAGTGCTGGAGGTAGGGCCGCCCTTTTATGAAGAGTGGGCAAGAAAGGCCTCTCTGATGAGTTAACATTTTAGCAGAGATCTGCAGGAATTCAAGAGGCCAACCACCCAGATATCTGGGAGAAGGGGAAGCAGAGGTCCTAGACCCCAAGCCATGAGCAGGCTCAGTGTGTGAGGAACAGCCGGGAGGCCGGTCTGGAGCCAGCGACAGGGAGAACGGGAGATGTTGACCAGGAGGTAGCTGGTTGGAGGTTGGAACCAGGCCTTGCCTGCCTCCTCATGAGAGCTCTAAAGAAGGCTGTTCAGAGCTCCAGGCCCAGAGGGTAGCGGAAGAAGGGGAAAGCCCAGGAAGCAGGGATGATTGCTGGCTGTTCCTAACATATGAGAGTCATGGCTCTGCCTGCTCAATCTTCAAAATGCAGGGCTGGATGAAACACTGGCTAGATTCGTGGAATACTTACCATGCTCACTGTTAGCCGTGGAACTTGCTTAAAATGAAATATTACAGAAAACCCCATAAAAATACACGAAACAAATAAAAGCAGCACCAAACTGACTGAAAAGGGACCAGCGTCTCAAAAGTGGGTGAGGTCAGCCTTGCCTGAGATGATCCCACAGAGCCCTCGGGCTTTTCAGAGGACAGCGTAGACAGGCTGACAGGGTAGGCGTGGCCTGGGCTATGCAGTCACACAGGCCAAGGTGGAGTCTCCACTCTGCCACATAGCAGCAGTTAGATCTCAGACAGGTCAGTAAACCCCCTCAGCCTCGGCTCCCTTGTTCATTAAGTGGAGATAACAGGCTGGGTGCGGTGGCTCACGCCTGTGATCCTAGCACTCTGGGAGACGTAGGTGGGAGGATTGCTTTAGGCCAGGAGTCTGAGACCAGCCTGAGCAAGAGCGAGACCCATCTCTACAAAAAATACAAAAATTGGCCAAGCATGGTGGCACATGCCTGTAGTCCCAGCTACTTGGGAGGCTGAGGCAGGAGGATCGCTTGAGCCCCAGGAGCCTTGAGTTTGCAGTGAGCTTTGATGACGCCACCGTACTCTAGCCCAGGTAACAGAGCAAGACCTTGTCTCAAAAAAAAAAAAAAAAAAATGGAGATAACAGCATCCAACTCACAGCTTTTATTCTAGATTAAATGACATAAATTACATAAACCAGGAAATGCCATGTAATGATTGTATTTTGCCAGTAACCTTATCATTATTTATCAATAGCCAATTATCATTATTTTGCCAATGACCTTTTACAATCTCAGAGAGAAAACCTCAAGACAAAGAGTTGCAGAATTCTATTTTTGACCAATTAAATAACCCCAAAGTTTACCTCTTCTCCTATAGCCATGCCCCAAGGCACCCGGCCACCCTGGCCTGGCCACACACACTCAGACACACAGGGAGCCTCCTCGGGCGCTTCAGTTTGTATCCGGGTGCTAGCAGCTACTTCAGCGTCTGGGAAAGCATCCGCAGCTAAGTGGTTCTGGGGGAATCTTTTCTTGAATGGGATTATCCGGGACCACAGATGCACACAGCCCTTGAGCTCTTGCCTCATTGATCTCATTACATAAACTCATTCTTTAACTTATTATTCCAATTATGTTTGTTCATGACACCTCACAATATTTTCATTATTACATTTGTCTTCTGTTTCACATGTTATTAATAACGCACAGCAATTATAATCACCTCTAATTACCACCAGCCCTGCTGCAGAGGCTCAGGCTGGAGGTACCGTGGGAATGCCCACCGGGGGATGCTCCCAGTTGCCACATGCACTGTAGGTGTAAATTGAATGATTTAGCCCACACAGTTACCAGGAACATTCCCAGCTGAGAAGCAGATGAAAAGCCCTGGGCTCTAATTCACGGTGTGACATTGGGGCGGGAGGGACACAGCCCCTGACCTCAGGGGCCCCTGAATTCAATGTGGAAGAGACAGTCCTGATCCCGGGGACCCCAGTCTGCAGTAGTTGGAATGGCCCTGTCCTTGGGAGCCCTGGTGTGATGGAGAAGCCCTAACCCTCTGCCTCGGGAGCCCCACACAGAAGGATAAGATACAGCCCATTCCCTTAACAAGACCTCTTTGAATGAGGGTGACAGAAGTCACAGATGCTGGAATCAGCAGTGACACTTTCCTGTGCCTGTGACTGTTTGTTTCTCTGGAACATTCATTTGTTTCCATTTACGCCTGTGTTTGGTTTCTTGGTGCATCTGCTCACCTCCTCTGTTACTTTGGAAACTCTCCCAGAAGCAAGCACCATGTCTCTCTACCCTCCTGAATCCCCTGGTGCCCAGGACAAAGGCCTGGCAGGGAGTCAAGACCTGGGAGTCGCCAAGGACTGGCCACATCTGAAGCTCTCAACCCCTCCTCATGAAGGTGTTGAGCGTGTGAGAAAGAGGAGAGGGTCCTGCCCTGGCAGAGACGGGACACAAAGCTATTATGCAGCTAGCAGGGTCAGGAAGGAGGTTCAAAGATATGCCAAAGCCCGTGTTTAAGGGAACTAGGCAGAGGGCAAGAGGCATCAGGAGCCGTGAGGGTGCTGTGAACCTCGGGCAGATAACACATGCTCCCCATGAGCAACTTAGCTTTCTGGCAGTCCCGGAGAGTGGGCTCCAAATGGAAGCAGATAAGCTGATACATTCACCTGCGACAGAGGGGAAAGAGAGAAGGAATAACACTGGTTGAGGGCCCACTATGTGCCATCACTTCCCGTACATTTCCCTGTCTTACACATAAAATCTCATGCATTTATCCCACAGTCTGATGCGAATGCTGTTACTGTCCAAAGGCAGATGAAAAGACTGAGGGTCAGAGAGTTGATAAAACTTGTCTAACTCCAACATCTGCAGTCATCTCACTGCACCATGGGCCTCTGCCTAGATGGAGGTGAATGGAGTGAGAGATGCTTCTGGGGGCTGCCCTTGTGCTATGACTAATAAATGTCTAAATACACGTGGCCCTCAGCAACCCCTCCCCACCCTCAGCTGAGGGTGCCCAGGAAATGTACACACTCCGAAAACACATCTACATAAATTATCAGCAGCCACTGCCCCCAAGTGCCTGTCCACCACTACCCCTTTAGTTTCATGCCCCAGCTCAGCACATTTGTGGTGATATTTGGTCAGTTTGCAAACAGTCTAAATTTAAAGCACTGCAAAGTTAGATTTCTCCTCTAACATAAATATAGGAGGGCTATGTAAAGTCTTGGGAAACTGAACAGGGCAGAACCCAGAGAGTGAGGCTCGTTGAAAAGTAGGGACTTGGTGGTGGGACATATGGTCCCCAAAAACTAGGGAACAGCCTTGTGGACAGGAGAACACACATGCCTATCACTAAGCCCACAAGAGGTTCAGCTCTGACTGTTTCCGTGGACTCATCTGTGCAGCCTCAGCCTAGGACACTCCTGGCTTAGAGTAACTGGAGTTGACTGTACGGTCAGAGCAGTGGCCCCTTGGTCAACCTCAGGGTCCTTGCAGCCAAGAACTATACCTAGAATAAGGACACCGAGGGATGATTTAGAGAAAGCAGACTTGCTACCAGCAACCTCAAAGATTCAAGACATGTGCCAGATTCCCCATATGTCCAGACAAATGATGGGCCTGCCATCTGGACTTGTATTTACATCCTTCCGGAACGTAATTATTTTTAGGACTGTACATCTTCTGAGGTCAGTGTACTCCATATTCATTCATTCGTTCACTGGGTAAATATTTATCTTACAGACGATCTGGGCTAAGCCTTGGAAAGTCATAGATTCATCAAGCATGACCCTGGCCCTCCAGTCACTCACAGTATGGGTGCGGGATACAGGCAAGAAGCAGGCAGTCAGGGTGCAACACGGCAGGTGCTCTGAGACAGGGAAGCGCAGAGAGGGGCTTCACAGTTATTAAGGATCTTAGAGAGCCAACCGCAGGGCTCCTCGGCGCATGCCCTGCCCACGCACTGAATGGTGTCGTGGAGACAGTGACGTGCCCAAGTCCCAGAGGATCCACAGCACAGCGGAGGAGATAGAAATGTTAACAAATAAGTCAAGTAAAATGTGATGACTGCTATAAATAAAGGCATGAGAACAATGGGGAAAGAATGACTAATTCTGGAGGAAGAGAAACAGATTTCCAGAGGAGGGTGTGATTTCATCAGCTGTCGAATGGAAGAGGGGTCAATGAAACTGCGCTAAACTTTCTCCAGAACCTCGGGGGCCCTAAACTCCAGGAAGAAGGAGGTCGAGTTCGCAGTCCCCTCCTCTTCATGAATTGAGAGATGTAGTGTAAATTGCTAAGTAGCAGGTTCTTTATCTTTACAACAGGGATAATTGTGCCTACCTTACGGGGTTGGTTGTTGTGACTAATAACTGAAATGATCCTTGTAAAGCGTCCGTCATGGTGTCGTGCCTAAAAGGGTTAGCGATTATTATTTGATTTTGTCCCCACTTAGTTTCTATTCTCTGATACCAAAAGGCTTTGTCTCTCTTCACTTAACTGCCCCCTCCTCCCCGGCCTCCTCCTCGGTCACTGCTGTTGCTATGATACCGCGTGAGCAGGCGTGGGGAGCGGCTGCTTCAGAGCACTGTGAAAGTAAAGGTGCCTGGTGGGTTAGTTTCTGTTTCTGCAGTAGAGAGACAAACAGAATGAAAGAGATACACAGACCAGGCAGAACTGTAGGTAGGAAGGTATTAAAAAGAAGTGTGGTCAGCATTCCTGGAGACAGGCAGGCAAATGGACAGATGTGCAAGCATCCTGGCAGGTAGACAGGCAAACCACTTGGCATCTTTGTAAGGTTTTCTGGAACTGTGAGTTATTTTCTGGATGCAGCTGCCTGGGGTTAATCTGCAATTGTTGTGATTCTCTTTGCAGCTGAGTGTGGGAATTCAGTCACGGGCACTCAGGGCACTTTGCTGTCCCCCAACTTTCCTGTGAACTACAATAACAATCACGAATGCATCTACTCCATCCAGACCCAGCCAGGGAAGGGGATTCAGCTAAAAGCCAGGGCATTCGAACTCTCTGAAGGAGATGTCCTCAAGGTAAAATTGATCATTTTCGTAGAGAATGTATGCTGTAGTATGCAAAGGTGTGGTCAACGCTCATTTGTTTCTGTGTGAATTATCCAAACACTCTCCTTTCCTCCTGAGACCCAAGATAGGGTCCTCACTCATCTGGGAGAAAGTGAGGACCAAAAAGAGAGAGGTATATGAGTGCCCAAGACTATGGTTTTAGAAGAGTTTGCTTAGAAGCTGCCTGCTATCATATATACATGAAATTGAGTATGGGTTGACCGCATAATAAGAAATAACAATAAATTCAGTTAGAGCAGCAGTGGATCCGGGTTTTCATTGTGAACCCTGACCATCAACACGGATAACGAAGATCTCACAGGATGTGTGCACGTGTGCGCACGTGCGTTCATTTATGCAGCTATGTGTTTGTGGATATGGCTTCTTTTATATTTACATTTCCCCATGTGTGTGAATTGGTATCTACATATTCATATGGTTTTGGGCCTCTGTGTCTGTACGTGTGTCCATGTGTTTTGTGTGTGTACACGTGTGCATGTTTCAAGTCTATGTTTCGGTAGACTGCTAGGCTACTGCAGTGGCTTCAGTGTGCCATGACGATGGCCTATGTGTGGCACTGGGGTTAAGGAAAGTGAATTGAAGACACATGTAAGAGAAAGAAATGACAGGACCTGGATTACAAAGTGGGTTATAAAGTGGGAGTTGTTAAGACTCTGAGCATGCGTATATCTTGTATTTCTTTGTATGTGTGTGATTAAGTGAATATCTCCAATAACATGTGGGGCGTGTGTGTGTGTGTGTGTAGTCAGAGTTGACTTTAGAGAATTTATTAAAGAACTACCTTAATAAAATGGATTATAAAGAAAATCTCACACATAGTATGTCTATTTTCATTCTAGGCTAAGGAACTTTTTAGCTTATTCTATAATAATATAATTTTATTATTCCCTGTAGCCAGAGAAATCTGACACTAGAAAAACTTGAAACAACCAGGGCCACTACTCTGGAAAATCCAAAGAGAAACCATTAAATCCACATCCTTTTGGATTCTCTCTAGATGTGATAAATGTGCTGTCCTTTTTATGTACAGATGACATCGTGGCCCACCTGCTGGGGCATGCGTTCTCTTGTTCGTGTGTGTGTGTGTGTGTGTGTGTGTGTGTGTGTGTGAGAGTGAGTGAGAAAGGTGTTTCTCACTCTTACCTAATCCTTTCTGAACCCAAAACGATGCACTCATGAGATGACTGGGTGGGACTGGGTGTGCATGAAATAGGACAGAATTCCACTGGCTTCTTGAGCTCCACTTTCCAGCCAGACATAAACACAGTGTGCGCCTCCAAACAAGAGAGCACAAGACAAGGCTTCATACCCTTCTGATGACCACGTCTTTAGGCATCTCCCTTGACCCGCTCTTCTCTCCATCCGTCTGTTAATCACCAACAGCAAAACACCACAGGCTACAATTGGGACAGTGAGGCCAGAGGCACTTCCTCTCTGTAGTGACGCAGATGGAAGTGATGTGAGCTGGGCAACACAGAGGCCTTCTTGGATGAAGGCCGCCTGCAGAGAAAGGTGGCTTTGAGACACAAGTTGCAGTTTTCAGGCTTTGAAGGAGTTACGGGCAGTGGTTCTGTGCATGTGGCCTGATAGGGCCAGCAGAAATGGCCCCTAGGTTGCTGGAGGTCACATGGTGTACGGCCAGTGCTTGAGCTTCTCACTTAGAGTGGTCTAGATTCAGAGTAGCACTTAAGACACAGTCAACAGGTGTGTACGCTCACTGCACTGTCACGGTTTGGCCTCAGGGTCAGGTGAGCAGCGTGGTAGACAGGCAGAGGAGAGACTTCCTGAGGTAGTCAGGGTAAGAAAGGAGAGACAGGGGACATAAAACCTAGGTCAGAGGTCAGGGGGGCTCTCACAGGAGGCAGGACCTCAGGTAGTCCTGCAGGGTTGTGGGGAGAGGGGCCTGAATAGCTGTGTTCCTCAGGGAGGACCTTCCCAGACTCCAGACTTTGTCACCTGCCCAGTGGGCCCTGCCACCCAGCCTTCTGATATTGGGCCTGACGTTCTAGACAGTGAACATCTTATTCCTGTGTCTAGGCCTCTTTAGTTCTCCTTATAAGGTCAGGCTGTGGCTTCTGACCTGGCTGAAAGCCCATCCAAGGGACCCCGTGACCACAGAACTTCTAGAACGAGGTCCTGGGGGAGGAAGGACAAGGTACGCAGGGATATAGGGATGGTGACATGTATCACCTTCCTGTTCTCTCGTTCTCAGGGCTGCTCGCCCTCCTGAGGGAGAACCTAAGACATCCATAGGTACCAGAGCTCTTTCAGAAATGAAAGAGACTCTCAGTTGTGGTTTCCCAAATGGGATTCACAACTGCCCTGCAACCATGATCAGCTGCAGCAGCCCTGCTGTTTAAACCTGTCACTCTAGTCTACCTCGACACAGATATCTGCAGGAGGAGAGTGGGAGAGTCAACTCCAGGAACATCCTGCTCTTGCCCTGGTGAAATCAACCCACCTGCTATAACACTGGCACCTTTCTAATCTTGAGGACCTGACCGTCTCTCCAAAGAAGCCCTGATGCACACCTGAACTCCTGACCGAGGAAACCTGTCACCTCCTCCACGCTTTACTCATCTCCAAAGATACAATATTTCATGCATCTGACTAACCCTCCAAACCTTCTGTGGTCTTGCATTTCTGACCCATGAGATGCCTGTTTTCTTGCGTGTGTGACCCGAGATCTGTTCCTTACCCTCAATAACTGCGGATTTCTTAAACATCACCCCCTCCCACTCCAGAACCTCCTGACTTTTATTATTTCGGTGCCTGCTAGGTGATCCTTGCTGCTACCCTGGCATGAGCAAGACAGGAAGGGTCTTTAAATGCAATGGTATGGAAAGACACCTTCCAGCTCAAGATAGGAAATGAAGCACATGTATATAATTCCATCCTCTACGGGTTCCCATTAGAATGACTAAATGGACACAAAAACAGAGGAATGTGGTCTCAGCACTATAAATTAGGCAAGGGTGCCTTTCTCATGCAACTTAAAGAAATTTCTGCCAAATGAAATGCCCAAGAGAGAATCCAGATTGAGAAAGGGCCTAATCAAACCACAAATCACACAAGTGAAGTGAAATCCTGCCTGTGGATTAAGTGCTAGAAACCTTAAGGAAACTTAAGACCACCTAGCTCAGAGC
>CAUYSK010054482.1:0-45217 GCA_963575035.1 Avahi laniger
CCGATTAATTTCTTTCTATTTTTAGTAGAGACGGGGTCTCGCTCTTGCTCAGGCTGGTCTCGAACTCCTGAGCTCAAACAATCCACCCGCCTCAGCCTCCCAGAGTGCTAGGATTACAGGTGTGAGCCGCCGCGTCTGGCCTCTTATTTTTATTTATAGCATATAAACTCTGGAAAACAGAAACAAATGCAGAAATATTTTTATAAGAATTATTGGAATTAAGAGGCTAGGCCTAAAACAGCAAATGGACTTGTGATAATAAGGCCAAAATATGATGGTGGAAGGAGAGATTAAGACTTGAATAAACATCTTAATCATGCTTATTTTAGGGGCACAATATGACATTGCATTTTGACACCTGAATTCTCTCAGATAAACCAGATCGTGGTGATCACATTTTGGATAGAGTTTTGTTGTGAGACCAAATAATTCGGTTTGAAAATAAGTGTGAGTTTTTTTTTTTTTTTCATCTTTTCTTCAGTGCCAAAGTCTTTCTTTAATGGGAAGTTGTAAACGAGGCAAGAGTACATGGCTATCTTTGTTTATTTCTGTGGATGGAAAGTGGATATTGTACATGAAAAGAATCTCTTAAGGCAGAATTCCAACTTCAGACCATGTGCTTAGTACCCCAATCCAGGAAATTACGAGTCATATATTTTTTTAAGTTGTGAATTTATGCTTATGATGGCAAATTGAAGAAATAGCTTTTTTATTCCTTTTTTGTTCAAAAAAATCACTGATTTTTTTTTTCCCCTGGGAGAACTGACTTAGAATAGCCAAGCTATTCAACTGTATCACTACCTCATTCTTGTGTCAGCAACTCCAAACATGTGGAACCTTTCTAAAAACAGTGCCAAAATGGATTTGCATTCAAATATGTCTCTCCCATGCTTATTTATCTGCTAATTTGAAATGAAGTAGCCAGAGGACTTCTAAAATTTTAATGGGTATACAAATCACCTGGTTGTCAACAAGTGGAGAGTCTGAGATTTTGCCTTACTTGCAAACTAAATTGGCTTCCCCCAGTTTCATGTATGTTGACAGAACACATGAGGCTTGTAGTCCAGAGACAAAATAACTTGCTACTCATGACGCAGCAGACAGCATGAGGTTTATGTTCCCACCGCTTTCCCTTGCTCCTCGAGTCCCAAGGGGCAATTCAGAACGGCCCATGTGGATGCTGCACATGCAGAGTGTTTGTATCACCTTTAAGGCACCTCAAACGTAGGAAACCCCAATCTTTAAATAAATCTTTCCTACCTTTGCTCCAGAGGGAAACATTATTTTTATTATCTGGGTCAGCAAACAAATTTGCCCTCTGCTCTGGAGTGAGATACCATCTCTATCTTTCAAGACTCTTTGCTATGCAAATATGCCTGAAAACAAAAGCTGTCGATGCCTCTTTTCAGAAGGCATGAAGTTATGAAATATTCGTGGAGAATTGTTTCCCAACACTGAGGATTTTTTTTTAAGAAAAATTCTGATTCAGGTTGTTTGGGGTGAAATCTGAGATTCTTCATTGTTAACAAGTTCCCAGGTGATGACAATGACCAAATAACAAAGAAGTAATGGGGACATTTATTGCTCTCTCTAATCTAACATAGTGTCTTGACTTTAATATTCAGCAAAAAAAAAATGTGTGTGGGTATATCATGATGACACCCTGGCGGGGGGAAATGATGCATCTCCTGAAGTACTATCTATAGCTGTATCTGTATCTATATGTATATCTGTATCTATTTCGACAACCTGTCTAATGTCAAACTGTTCAATGTAGTCAACTTAAAACATTGTCTAATACCCACATACCCCATATTCCTGCCATCGTAAACACTCTTTGCTACTTAGGTTTTTAAGGAGAAAATCTTGCACAGTGTTTAAGAGTGTGGACTCCAGATCCAAACTGTCTAGATTCAACTTTGGATGCTGTCATTTACTAGCTTTATGCATTTTGGCTGGCTATCGAACCTCTTTGTGAATGAGTTTCCCTAGTTTCAAAACTAGGTATGATAAAGGCCAATAGGTGTCCAGTGCTTAGAAGAATACCTGCCCCCCAATGAGAGCTCCATAATGTTTGTTATTATTGCTGCTGGGTCCACTAACACACTTTATGGTTTGATAAATTCCTTGAAGTCAAATTATGAAATGAATTGGCAGGAACATTTGCTTTTCCATAGAAAGATATGAAAATGGAAGATTATGACATTAAGAATTTGTCATCAAATAAATTATGGCTCTCACCTATATCATGTCATGCTATTAAAGATCCAGTAGCTATAAACTTCCAGTCATTAAAAAAGTAAAAATATGCTCTAGGTTACACAAAATGAAAATATATTTATTATATAAAATGTCACAGATTGAATATATAATTTTGTACCTTAAATGCCATACCTTAAGTATAATACATTAAAGTACCATACATAAATACACATATACATAATACAACTATTTTATGTCAGAAAGTTGATCTAAAGTTACTACGCTTTTGAGCCATTGAGGTGAATAAACATTTAATTAATACTTTTGTTGGCCTCCTACAAGAAACCTTTGTATAATTCAACTTAGTAAATATAAATGAATGTCTGTTATTTGATAGTTGTCTTACTAGACACTGAGGATATAGAAACAAGTAAGATCTAGCTATTAAGGATCTCACAATCTAAAGAAACAAAAATGTGCACATCCCAATACTATACAATTATTTAATTATATCTATAACATAGGAATCCTTGGGACACTGAGCAAGGAGCAATAACTTTTGGCTTCCTAAAACATGAAATACTTCAGAGTTTGAAATAATTTTTGACCTTTTTCATTTCAATAACATTCTCTAAAGGAAGTGAACCTTTCCTTTTGCCATTTATTTTTTTTTGCAATTATAAAAATGACATTCATTTATTAATTAAAAAATAATGTATTAACTGTCCTGCTATGTATCAGATATCTATAGGAGGTGCCAGAGGTAAGAAACAAAAGCAAAACCAGAAAAAGAATGGTCTATGACCTCAATGAATCCACAACGTATATGCAAGGACAACCAGCTGCATGGAGTTCGACGCATTGGTGAGGAAGGCAACATGCCGGTGGCTACGAAAGCACGCCCGGTAGACCATGCCGAGGCATGCTGCTCATAGTTCAGTTTGTTTTATTTTGGGGTAATAGAAACTATTTTTGCATTTATTATCCAATTTTATTTGAATTTTAGTGACCGCCTACTCGTGTACATTGCCCCCTTTAGTTTCTATTGAATTATTCATCTCTTCTTACTGATTTCCAAGTTATTTTTCTTGATGGCACTGCAGCATCATTAAATGATTTTAATAAGGGAGGTAGAAAAAGGGTTTATGGGTATATATTAATTTTTTCTAAAAAATTATCTCTGTTGTTTCATGTTTTTCTTATAGTCCAAATGGATGTTTAAAAAATAAAATCTAATCAGGCAATACAGGGATATAGAGGGAGAAACAAACTCCTCTGCTGTAAGTCATCATAAAAAGCCTTTATGTCCATCAGCTTCAGGTTGAGGAGGAGGAGGAAGGGGTGAGGTTGCTCTTGCTGTCTCAAGGGTGGCAGAGGGGAAAGAAAAGCCGAGTATAAGTGAGTCCACAAATTTCAAACCCTTGTTGTTCAGGGTCAACTGCCTCTATTTCTATCTTTTTCTACCTAGATATGGATAGATATAAATATATAAAGCTGAATAGTAATTTTTTATAGCAATGCAATCGTTCTAGTTGCTGTATAGTGACTTTTCTGTTTACTAAAATATCTTGAATAATTTTTCCTATATCATTACACTTAGATTTATCTTATTCATTCCAGATTTTTTATATTACTAACAATCATCAGTGATTTGTACATATAATATTGATCATGTTTTTCAATCTTTTGTAGAATGTATTTTTGGAAGTGAAATTGCTGGCTAAAAAGATATGCATATTTAATATTTTATTAGTTAACACCAAAATACTTTCCACAAAGATAGTACCAATTTATACTCCAAGAAAAAGTATGAAGATTTTCATTTCCACTCATTACATATGTGTGTGTGTGTATGTGTGTGTGTGTGTGTGTGTGTGTTTGTGTATTTCTTTTTTCTTTTTCTTTTTTGGCTGGCATGCTCTCTTTATTTTTTTTTTAATTTCAGAATATTACGGGTACAAATGTTTTGGTTACATAAATTGCTTTTGTACCATTTCAGTCAAAGTTATAAGTGTGCCCATCCCCCACATAGTGTGCATTGTACCTCTTAGGTATAAATTTACCCATCCTCTCCTCCCTCCTCACCTGCTTGGCTTCTATTCAGTTTTCTTCCATATGTGCACATAAGTGTTGATTGATTAGTTCCAATTTAATGGTGAGTGCATGTGGCATTTGTTTTTCCATTCTTGTGATATTTATCAGCACTGGCTATATTAAAACTTACTAATATTTTTCAGACTGAAATAAAAGCTGGTACTACAACTCTTATGTGCATTTCTTTAATTATGAGTAAGCTAGAGCATATTTTCAAAATTGTGTTGGTTATTTTGAGGTGTATGTAAGAGTGTGTGTTTGTGTTCACAGCGTGCACATGGATGAGTTTCCTGTTCATGTCCTTAACCCATTTTTAAAATTGGGTTGTTTATCTTTTTTCTTAATTTTACTTGTTTATCCATATGAATGATCGTCCATTTCAACAGCCTGGGGTCACTCAAAAATCCATAGGTGCTTTACAGGATAGAATTTAGTTTTACCAATATTGTTTTTCCAATAAGAAGATTTTGAACATTGATTTAAAAAAATACAGGGAAAGGCCACACAAGTTAATGGCTAAAGAAGATTTACCATTCAATATTCTTTCACCTACACCAGGTAATTAGCACCCCACTCATTGAACTGAGAAAATCTTTGAAAAATAACATGAAGTTGAAGTTCATTCTTCTCTTTTTCACCTTAGGGGCATTTTAGTTTTAGGTATTTAAACTTTAGTCTTCCCATCTATTTGTGCAGCTTCTGTGCTGAAATACATAAAAGCAGCAAAACACATCAAAGATATTTAAAGATAATGTTTGGGCTTGTGACCTATGGACATATGAATACCTCATTTTTACATGTCCTGATCTTGGATACCTCTGTCTTCCAAAATAAATTTTCACATATTTCAGGTTTGTTAAGGTAGCAAATCCAAGGCTATTAGTAACTTCCAGTAAAAAAAATATTATGCTTCCTTTAAATTGTTCATTAGACAAATTTCCTTTGGAAAATATTGAATAGTATAAGCTGTTTTCAAGACAATGAAAATATGTAACTATAAATATTATCCATAGTGATAGTCACATAAAGGCAGATATAGATTAATTAAAATTAGGAATAATTTTAAAATATTTGGAAGAGACTAAATTGAAAAGTTGAATAAAATCTATGTTAAATAGAAAGTAACCTTTAAAAAATATATTTAGAAGTTAAAATGTTGTCTTGTGAGGGATTTAGCCTGAACTAAATGCTTCACAGAACAGCTATTTTAGAGATAGGGCTTCATTGATTGATATGATTCTCTTTTTAAAGATACTGAATACACACAGTGATTTTACGTTCTCAGAAGAAATGTAATAAAACCTATTTTATGGCTTTCCTTGTATATGGAGATTTTCTGGTTCACTATTGGTAAGTATATCTTAACTTGTTACTAACTAAAAATGATGATAGGCTTCATCATACGATCAAAATACGATTCCCTTTAATGATATAAACCATTAGATTTTTGCAAGTGTACCACTGTTTTTGAAGAAGTTAGATCACATACTAAATGAAGTTTTCATTGGATGTTTACTATCAACAGATTGGGTGTATGCATTTTATTTTAAATATTTCATTGAGTAGAAACTAAGTGATATTTAATGCAAATGCAAAAAAGTGAAGAAAAAACAATATTAAAAATTGAATCTATTGTTTAGAATGCATTCTATCTTATAAAATGCAAAACATGTTTTTCTAGCTGATTGATGCAGAAAACGTTGTTGCCAGGTTATACCAATAAATGGAGAGATTTCACTGAAATCATGATTTTTAATCTGAGCGATTGAGGATATCTCTAATCAAACAATGCTAAAAATATCACTCTCCAACTATTGCTGAGTAGAGTCAGGAAATTACTTTCATCATTATTTGTCTTCATTAGTTAATGCAATGTGAAGAGTTACCTTGAATTTGGAGTAACACGGAATTTCAAGGTAACTATGAAAAACAAATATTATTGGCCGGGCGTGGTGGCTCACACCTGTAATCCTAACACTCTGGGAGGCCGAGGCGGGTGGATGGCTCAAGGTTAGAAGTTCGAGACCAGCCTGAGCAAGAGTGAGATCCCGTCTTCTAAAAATGGAAAGAAATTATCTGGACAACTAAAAATATATATACAGAAAAAATTAGCCGGGCATGGGGGTGCATGCCTGTAGTCCCAGCTACTCGGGAGGCTGAGGCAGGAGGATCGCTTGAGCCCAGGAGTTTGAGGTTGCTATGAGCTAGGCTGACGCCACAGCACTCTAGCCAGGGCAACAGAGCCAGATTTTGTCTCAAAAAAACCAAAAAAACAAAAAAATAAATATCATTCCTGGTGTATAATCTTTGAATGTTCTTCAGTTAGAAGGCAGTATAGCATAGAGGAGAAAGGCAATGACATTTGGTGCTTTAGATCAGTGCTTCTCAAACTTTAATACGCTTATGAATCACTTGGGGATGGGTCTGGAAGGACAGGGGCTGAGATTCTTTGTTTATAACAAGCTCCCCTGCGCTGCTGCTGCTGTATTGGCTTTGGAGCACTTTTTACTACGGAGTCAGACTATGCCCAAATGCGAACCTGGATAAATTATTCTATCCTTCACTTTCCTAATTTGTAAAATTGGATAATGATGAAATTACCTTCCAGAGTTGTTGTGAGGATTGCATGGGTAAACACACACAAAACTCTTATTATAGTCCCTGATACATAGTAAAATGTTTTGGTGCTATCTTTTTACTTTTTATTTATTTCCAGTTGAACAATAATGTATTGGGATAGGGATAAAGAAATCATCGTCAGATAATACAATTTATTTAAATGTCTAGACTTGAAAACAGTCTAAGGATTATTTATTGTTTTACAGTCAAAGAGTTCATCTTGGTTAAATAACAAAGAAAACAGAATTTGTTGGTTAAATAACAGAGAAAACAGAATTTGTTAGTCTCTTGGTACCCATTCTGGTGCCTTCTGCCACCTTGTTGTTGCCCCTACTACTGATCTTTAACTATGATGTCGCAAATGCTTTTGAGATATCCACTATAAGCTACCATGTGGAGGTGTAAAAGCAAACAAAAAATCGTGAAAGGCAAATCATACACTTAGTCACGTTTCCTTCAAAGTGACACAACAGCAGTGACTTGTGGTACCAGCCTCTGTGCCTTTGCCCTTAGTGTTTGTTACAATAGTGACATATCTCTACCCTCTGGGGCGACAGTCTCCAACCTTTTTGGCACCAGGAACTGGTTTCATGGAAGACAATATTTCCACGAAAGAGGGGGCTGGGGGGGTTGGTGAGCGATGGGGAGTGGCTGTAAATACGGATGAAGCTTTCCTCCCTTGCCAGCTGCTCACCTCCTGCTGTGCGGGCCCAGTTCCTGACGGGCCTCAGCTCAGCCCGGGGTTTGGGAGCTGCAGCTCTAAGGTATAAGCGACATCCTTTCCACCGAATCATCTTTAAGTAAGATGGAAAAGTAAAAAAAATACAGGGTGGGATTCAACTCCAACCTATTGCAGCCCATGGTTTGATAATCTTTGCTGACAAGAATATTGTTGAACAAGAATGCAGCATGCATGGGAAGATAGGAAAAGGAGTTTAGGAAAAACGTAATGCTATTCTAGCTTTTGGGATGTATCATTCCACTGTTGGAAAAAGCCTTTGTGTTCAAGTGCTTGAATAAATCTAAGGATCATAAAAAAACTAAAGCTTCTTATTTTTTCTTACCCCTTTTATAATGGACACCAGTGTTAGCTTTCCTGAGGAGGTAATTGTAGTTATCTTTCTACCCAAGGGATTTTCTTTTTTTATAGCCTAAATTTCTGGGTAATGCTTTAACAGTTATTAAATAATTACCATGTGTGAGGTAATATATTTGGCCTTGATAAAGCCTAGATAAAGCAAAAACAAAGTTTAGCTTCTAAGGAACTTGTAATCTAGAACAGAGTGGAAGGCTGCTCACACATAGCTACAGTCCAACGTACAATGAGGTAAACATAACAAATGAAGTATTCCCGGTAATAAGAGAAGGGAGAAATTCCTTTCAGTGGACTCTCCTTGAAAACAGTGATACTTAATCTCTGCTGGGGACATTACAGAGAATTTTAACATGCAGGCAGGGAGGGGGTTATCAGATAGGCACACAAATAAAGAAGAGCACACCCTGGGCAAGCTCTATCAGCAGAAACATTCACATCTGGCCTCCGTATAAGCTGCATATTTGATAATGATGAGAGAAGAAAGTACTTTAGGGTCAGATCGTAAGACACTTTACTTGTGCTAAAGAATTTGGACTATTTTTCTTCTAAGGGAAGTGGGGAGGCCCTGAAGGTTTTTTCACAGAAAAGTGACACATCACTGTTGTGTTTTCAGAGCGTGCCATGATGGGCTGGTGGATCTGGAACAAAGATTTGTGAAAATACAAGAAGGAAAGTCAGGATAATCTGTGGCTGTAGGCCTCTTCCTGCTTGATGATGTGTCAGAAGGCGGAGATTAAATAACTTGTAGTTACTGTATAAATCTACTTTCCATGTAACCTCAATGCCATATCTATTAAACTCTATGATTAAAATCTATTTTCCACTCTTGTCAGTACAGTGGAGTAAATATGTAAGCCACAGCAGCTGTGGTGGGAGCAACATCTGAAAAATGGTTGTGCTGTATTCTAAATCCAGAAGAGTGACTCAGTCACACCTAAAGAATAAGGAATATTGGCTTTGACAAAACACATTGTGTTTTTAAAGGTAACAACTAGAACAGAAATTATTTCGATTAATCAAAATTAATGGAAGCTAGAAGGAGGACCGAAAACAAATGAAATAGTGAAAAGATGATAAGATTTAAGGATCCACTAGTACATTAAAAGGCTAAATATTTTTAATTTTTTTACTCCCTGCACCTGATAGTAACCTAAATTATAGAAAACATTTGTTTCTTTGTTTTTTATGCAAAAAAAAATCTGTTCTTAATTTAGGAACTGAAAGATTTGCAACAAAATATGTATTATCAAAAAACATTCTAGGGTTATTTTGCTATTAGTCCTCAAAACAGCCTTGTTTCACAGTTGCTATTAACTTCCCATTTACAGATGAGAAAACAGTCCCAGAGAGATAAAATGATTTTCCCATGTATTCAATTATCAAATAGCACAGCAGAATCTGGAGCCGTGATCTATTCAATCTAAATCCCATTCTTAAACTGTTCATTAATGTTGCCTAAAGTTTATTAACATTTTGTAATAGAATCACAAACCATGGGTATTTCAGCTAGTGAATTTGAAGCATCATAACCAAGTTTATGTTTGGGCTCTGCTCCTCCGCAAGTGTGATCATATACATATTGTTAATTATTTTTGGACTTCATTGCAAAATGGTGGTTGTTACTTTACAGTTGTTGATGAAGTAATGGAAAAACTCAATGTGAACTCGCCATCTTGAAACATATAAATCATGCTGAATATTTTATTAATATTAATACCAAATTTTAATTAATTTTTTCTTAAGCATTAATAATGATGATAGTAACATTATTTGGGCTTTGTGAAACTTATACTTTTGTTTGTGGCATGTTCCTCTTGGCTCCTGTGTTTAAACATACCTGGTTATTTCCATCTATCTAAATACACAGAATGCCAGTTCAGAAGCAGAAAATCAACTGTAACTGGTACATAAGAAGCAGTTTGAAATAACGGTAGACATTTGATTTTGAAGTGCCACAGACCTGGTTTTATGTTTTGAACTCAGACACCCTGGCTGTATGTATTTAGGCACATTATTTAACTTGAAATATTTTTATATTTATAAATGAGAATAATAAAATATGTAGTGAACGTTATTATCAGGATCTGAGATAAATGTACATCAAGCCCCTGGTACAGAGCAAGTGCCAGTAAAAGGCAGATACTGTTGTAGTTTGTAAATCTATTTTTTCAGTTCCCTGTGTGGATGAAAACTTCACAATAATATGAGGAGTAAGACAGCCTTGCAAAGAATATTTTATTTTCTTTCTGAAAGTTTAATAATAATAACAAAGAAATCGATCACTAGGGCCAAAAATCACAAAGTCGACATTCTCGGGTCACTTCTTTGACTTTTACCATTCTGTCAGTGCTGGGGAACATGAAATTATGTATTGGCAAGAGAGTGAGCAGCACGTTCCTAATTTGATGTCCATATTCCAAAACAATCTTATATTTAGGAATATAGATTATAAGATTTTTTTGTGATCATTATATATTAAACTCACATATACTTAGAAAGTTTGCATATTGTTAATTCATAATCCATAATAGAATTTATGCTCTCTAAAAATAATGTAAAAGGAAATAGCTAACAATAAAACTATATCAAAGGATAATCTTCCTTTGATGATTGTTCATACAGGGTCTTAGAGTCATAAATAAATAGTCTTTGAGGTTAGACCATTCCAGTTAATTCTGGCTTTTCTCTGCTAGCTGTATGACATTAGATAATTTGATTTTAAATTTCAGTTTCTTCATTTGGTAAAAAATAAAATGGAAAAACACTTGACTCTTTAGGTTGTAAAGATTAGTAAAATCATTTATATAGTATAATATAATGCTCAACCCATTATATTAAGCACCCCAAAATGTCATTATTCTTACGAGTGTCAGGTTACTAACATCACCGTGAAGCCTGTTCTGTAGAAGACACTGGGCACTGGGTTGAATCCACTCTGACTTTATGTTTCTTTGGTACAACATACAGCCATTGGTTTGTTTGCCCGCCATTGTTTAAATCTTTCTTTTCAAAATAGATTAGAATTCATTCTGGTTATTTGAAATTTATGTTTCTTTGCTTACAAACCAATTATGATTTTCTATTCCTGTTCATAAATGACTCAGCTTGTTTCCAGTACCAAATTTAAAATATTTAATTGAAGGCCATTTACAAAAGCAAAATCAACTTAGTTTCTGAGAAAGACTCATAATTTTTCACCTCTGGTTTTCTGTCTGCCAAAGTGCACACCTCCACAGGCAAATCCTGTTTTCCTTTGAAAATCCGTAGGCATGAATTCACAAGCTACTTTCAAAATTTTGTCTCATTAAACCGTATCCTTTTTGAAATCACACTAAGGCATTTGCTTCAATAATTTCCTTTGGGAACTAGATCCATTGGCTAATTTGCCTTTATACAAAGAAATATTTCTTTTTGTCTATTCTTAATTTCTTGCTTTTTAATGTCATAAGATCTTCCTAATACAGAATAATAATTGATACTCTCTGTATCACTCATTCATCTTATAATAATAATAATAATAATACGTGGGTGATTGAAGAGACATATGCATATGTGGATAACTGCATTATTTTGTTAGGCTGACATTTTATCAGAATAATAAGGAAATGTGAAAATAGTATAAGTGGTCTACAACTTACTCATAAATTGGACTCAAAGACTTATTTGTAAGTTTATTTGGGAAATGGAATGAAATTTCCACGACAATGATTTAAGCAATAGTGATTAGAATATGGTTCAATTCAATTCAACACATATTTATTGAGTATATACTCTCTGTCAGGCTGTCCTGTTTACTACAGGGTACACGAACTCTGACCTCATGAATGTCATGTACCTGTAAATAGTGATGATAATAATAACAATTACAATTTCCTAAGAACTTATTATGCTAAATATGATGCATTATACATACATTATCTCATTTATCCCTCACACATGCCCAAAGAAGTGGATATAATTGTTAATGTTCTTTTTACAAATGAGGAACTAAAGCTTACAGGTATTTAGTGTCATGCACAAAGTCAGAAAGCCAGAAAGTGGCAGGATCCTTATTTGAAACCAGGTCTACCAGACGTCGAAATTCATGTTCTTATCTATTAAAGGTACTGTCTATTTAAATGTTTTATGTTCTCGCCTTTAAACAATACGATTGACTAGATGGATATATGTAGGCTAAGTTGACCATCTAATTATCATTTACAATATTACTTTTTTCAATAGTGTCCCTCAGAATGTTGATAACATCTTTGCCTCATACTTGTAGAAGTCGATAGGGGTTTCTTCCAACCTCAGGTCTAAAAATGGCCCTGCTGTCCTCAGGACCAGCAGTGGTGGCAAGACTAGGCATATTAGTATTAACAGAAGTAAGTAGAAAGGTGTTAAGGTCCCACTCAAGGTTAGCACCTTTGACCTGATGGGAATTTTGCCCTCTAGCTATAAATGGAGGAAGAGAGTCTGGGCTCCCAAGCATAGATTGGCTCACCCTCTTATTGTATGTGTCCTGTCTTAAAATTTAGGAAGGAAATTTTAAATGGGAAGGAATCTCAGGGAAGAAACAGCTAACTAATGAAAGAAGAAAATGGACAGAAATTTTAAAAAAGTGTAGCAATCTCTTAGGAGAACAGCAAACAAAAAATATCCTCTAAAATTAGATGGATTCGTATTATTTATTGAGAAGACACTTTCCTGCAAATGAAAATTTCTTGGCTTTCTAATTTTGACTTAGATTCAAAGTGTTTAAAGAAGACAAGACAGATTTGATGGGATAGATTTTAAGAGCTTATTCACACATATATGATTGTGTGTTGAATGGGCTATTGTGGCTAACGAGCGCTTTAAACTCCCGTGCCAGCACATTCATGGCTTGAATGGGATGGAAGAGTTTATGAAGTAAACCTTGATGCCTGCATACATTTTAAATTGGCAAAACAAATCTGAATATTTTCCTGATGGGGGGTGCATGACCTAATCTGTGGAAACTTTTATTTATCTCTACATTATACAAACCTACGATTCTATCATTAGGAATTGTCTGAATAATTACCAAGCATAAAAGCTGCATCATGATTAAAACATGAAATATAGAGGATGTTTATCAGAAAATTATCCAAATCTCTTTGAACTTATAATTCCACAAGAGCAGATTTTTTCTGAGATTACCTCCTGGGGAAGGCATGACTGTCTAATCATAATAAAAGTCTTCCTTCCTATGTTTATAAAATTGAATGATGTGGTTTCCAGAAAGTCAGACAATTCAGAAGTTGAGAAAAAAATGTCTTAAATGATTCCAATTTCATTTTTCCTTAATTAAGATCAGTATCTGAGTTTGGAGAAGTTGTAGATATTTTGTGTGTGTGTGTGTATGTGTGTGTGTTATAATGCTTTGTGTTAATACAACATGAATAAACTATCTGAAAGAAAAGATGAAAAAATAGAAAATTTTAATAATTAATAAAGCATTTGATGAAAGTAAACACTGAAAACTCTGAGTCTATACCAGATTTGTCTCTAGGAAATTGTTTTAGCTGGCTTAATACTCACGGGGTTATAAAGTTTTGAGAGAATCTTGGAAATTATTCTAAGTTGCTTATTTTTATAAATGAGGAAATTGAAGCAAGAAAAATTATGATTTACCTGGACGATAGAATTTGGCAAACCTCACTAGAAGTCAATCTTTTCAAATCTGTTTATTGTTATTTCTACATGTTTTTTCACTCTACAATTATTCAGTATAATTGTCCTTGAAATTAAAAAAAACCCTTCTGTTTTCATTCTTCACTTACAAGAGATATTAATACTAAAAATTCAGAGTAAATATTTTTTAAAAACTCAGTAATAAAGTGATGATATACATATACATTTCTACATCAATTTTTGATTGTTTTATTTGAGGACACAGTTTTACTAGCTGAGAAAGATGACTGGCTTAGTGTGGATGGGTCTGCTCCTGTATTCTATTTATATTCTACTCTCTGCGCAGCAGTCATGAATAAAATCAGGTCTAATTTTCTTGGTTGCAGGGATTCTCTGGTGCCTACCGGCTTGCTGAAGGTGTCTTTTGAAAACCAACAAGTTTATAATCTGAACCAATAATAAAATAATTCATAATAATGCTTACTCATTACAATAAAGAGAGGGACTAGATTATCTAAATGCAGATGAAAGGCATTAGCTGTACTGCTGCCTCCCTGTGAGTTAACCGCAGAGTGGTTAGAAGAGAGAATGAACAATATTTGACAGTACAACAAAGTGACTGTAATTAACAATAAGTTAGGGTATACATTAAAAATAACTAAAAGTTATTTTGGAATGTTCTTACCACAAACAAAATGATAAATACCTGAGGCGATGGGTACCCCATTACCCCGATTTGATTAACTCACATTGTATGCCTGTATTAAAACATCACATGGACCCTAGAAATGCATACAACTATTACGTACCCATAATAATTAAAAATTTAAAAAAAGAATGAGTTTTAGAGCCAGCCAATGCAATGAGCAATCCTGCTGACCAGTTTTCAGTTGAAGACCTCGGGGAGAACTCTGTTGGTCTCCAGAGGTATTTTTCCATGAGCCTCTTTCCAACTTGAGCTCTCTGAATATTTAGCTCAATTCCTCTCTGATTTTCTCTCTAAATCTATGTGACAGTCAGGGATGGAAAGATAATCAGAGAGCAAGGAGAGCTTATGTATTGGGTAAGAGAAGCCTGAGATGTGGTCTGGGATACATTTGTCATGTTTTATAGAATAACAACTCAATGCTGTTATATTTTATTGTTACAAAATAAATGAATCAAACTGCTCAACTCTACCTTTTTCCTGTTGCCTATTAGAGTTGCTAATTTGAGGGAGTAATGGATAGATTGAGTTTCACATTCTTTTGTCTCCTATAAACGTCCCCCCACCAATAACTTAGTTTTCATGCATTACACACATACACATTTTTCTTACCTTTCACACTATTTGAGTATTGAACACACAGGGAGAATTCTAGTGAAAAATGTGAGCTATCTTTTTTCCTTGGATTTACGTAAACAAACACAAACATAAGAAGAAATTTGACACGGCTTCTGCTTCTCCCCTGCAGTTCCTTTGTGTGTTTCCATGCCAATTCTCAACATCCATTTTTCTTATCACAACACTTTTCCTCTTCTTAACTCAGTTTTATGTAGAAATGTGCCCAATAAATATCTTAGTCAAACTCAACTCTTCCAGCATACTTCTACATTTGTTGGCTAGAAAATCCTTTTTTGGCTTTTTCAGCAGTGAGTTGCATATTTGTATTTAGAGAAATGCATTAGTTTTATTGCTTATTCTGAAATTAATCAGTTGCAAATGTCACAGGGAGGCAATGAGGATTTCAATGGCTTCAATTCAGATCTTTGTTACTTAATGAAAAAATATGTAAGACGTGTTGGAGTAAGAGGGAGACATGATGCTTGAAAACACTACCTCTTTCTCAGAACCTACAAAATAAACCCAAATAAATAAACATCAGAAAAAAAGGTAAAACAGAAGAGAAGACGGTAAATCACATCTTTTGAAAAGTCTTAATCAAGGAGGAGAATAAAAGGAGGCTTTAAATAACTTCGTGGCTTGATCAGCTTTCAATTCCCTCCCTATGCCAAACATATTGACAGGTTTGGAAAAAGGGTTAAGGAAAAACATGAAAAATCTCTCAGTACCTGTCCCCTGCCCTCCATGTGGAGACGAATAGGATGAGCCAGGGGAAAAGTTCCCCTCGGCATGAATCTTAGAGAGGCAGTCTTTGCTTGGCCTGTAAAAGTGCAATGTCGACTAACCTCTGTCTACCTCTCTCCTGTCTCAGCATTCCCTTAAGCTCAGCTGTATCTGTGTTCTTGGTCCTCAATTTACCAAACATATTCTCTGTCTAAAGTCTTCCTGGAGTTTGGTCCTATGACTGAAATGTTCTTGAGCAGGATTATACATAATTGGCTCATTTTATTTTTGTTTAGATCTTCATTCTGAAAGAAATTGCTGTGGCAAATATTCATCGTGTGAATGTGCAGTAGCATTCATTTCAACTGCTAAGTCAGAATAGGGCCAGACTTGGCGGGGTTAGTGGTGGATGAGGGCGCTAACTAGGAGTGCTTCTGGGTTGGGGGCATTCAGGTATGTTTCTGTTTCTTACTCTGGGGTGCAAGTGAGGTTCCTTTCTAGACCTAGACATTGGCTTTTAAAGCTGTTGGTTTGTGTAAATTTATTGAACTACATAATTATATTCCATGTGCTTTTCTGTGTATTATATTTCAACAAAAGGTAGAAAAATATATACACATATGATCCCATGTTATAAGGAACTGTACAATCACAAGTTAGGGGAATTTAAACAGATGTTTATTTTGAGATTTTTTTGGTTTTGATCCCATTACTTTGTCTTCAGCCTCAGATAATGTTTCCATTCACTTCTGGAATTTCAAATGCCAAGAACAGAAGGCTGTCTACTACGTCTTTGAGCTTAGACCTGGCCAAGACTTAGGCATGAAATATTTTTTTTAACATTCCTTCACCAAATAATTATTATTCACTGCCACCCCTGACAAATAGCAACACTGACAAGTTTTCGTCTTTATTTTCTCATCCACAAACCTCCCTCATACAATGTTTCAATGAAAAGTAGTCATTTTATTTGCTTTGTGAGTTTATTTTGCTAAGTGTTATCCATACTCATTAGGTATTCTCAACACAATATTTTAGCTTTTGCTTACCATATGGAACATATTCATTAGAGCATAGAAGGTGAGAAAGTCAAACATTAAGATCGTACAGAGCCCTGAGCCTGGAAGTACACGATACTGCGTGACAGGAAGCAGCCATCTGCACTCGAATGTTTATAGCAGCACAATTCACAATCGCAAAGGTGTGGAAACAACCTGAGTGCCCATCAGTACATGAGTGGATTAATACAATGTGGTATCTGTATAGCATGGGGTACTACTCATCCGTAAAAAAATGGTGAACTAATACTGTTTGTATTAGTGTTAACCTGGATGGAGCTGGAGCCCGTTCTTCTAAGTGAAGTATCACAAGAATGGAAACACAAGCACCACAGGTACTCACCGTTAAATTGGAACTAATCGATCAACACTTATGTGCACGTGTGGAAGTAACATTCATTGCTGATCGGGCAGGTGGGAGGGGGGAGGACGGGATGGGTAAATGCACACCTAATGGGTGTAGTCTGCGCTGTCTGGGGAATGGGCACACTTATAGCTCTGACTCAGGCAATGCAAAGGGAATTTATGTGACCAAAGCATTTCTACTCCTGTAATATTCTGGAATTAAAAAAATAAAAAGGATACAGGTCCTCTTCTTAGAAAACTGGTTAGAACAGAGGAACAGCCTAGTGTAAAATTGTGACTGCTTGCAATATATAACTTGACTGAGACATCTGGATTTAACTAATCATACAACTCAACTGATATCTAGTACTAATTTGGTTTAAAATTGTTTAGGCTTCGGTCTTTAAAAACATCTCATACTAGGTCCTTTTCCTGAAAACTCCATTTCATAGGGCCTAAACCTTCTTTGTTGGATTAGGATTTCTCTGTCTTACCTGGAAGTAAACTCAGGCAAACTTTCATGAGGTCTCATAATCTTTATTTTTTCCTTATCAGCTCAAAATATAATTTGTATTAGTATTCTACCATTGCATTTCTATACAGAATTTTTATGTATATAACTCACAAATATAACCTTTCATGTGTTTAACTATTGGATAATTATATAATCATTGTCTTGAACGTATTATACAATATAGGAATTCTCAGTGAGTTATTATGTAAGTGTTTAAGGGTGTTTTAGTGGTATTTGAGAAAAAATTGGTTGGGATTTTGAAATGAGCTGGGAATGCATTACTATTTTTCACATTCAAAATAATAATACAAAAGTTCCTGTATTCAAAAACGTCTCAACTCATTTTCAGGATTGGGTTAGATTCAGATAACAAGGAATGCCTGTATTAGCAAATTGAATTAAATGATACACAAGTAGTAATATAATACGCCATTATACCATAGCCAGTTACGATTCATGCCATGAATTTAAAAAATTACTCAATATTAATAAATATAATACTGTAGAGAATGAGCCAGTTGAAAAACTACTAATTTTATCACCAGTCCAGTTACTGAGTCTTATTTTTCTAATATTTTTCAGTTGATTCCGTGAGGAGGGTTCCGAGTACTAAAAACCATCTAGAAAAAAGTGATCATTTTCTCTACCCTTTTATAATTTTTATATTTCTTATTTATGAAATTTATCAAGTTACATTAGCTATTTCTTCCAGGAAAGGGCTAAACAACAGTTGTAATATTTGGCATTGATGTCTTGTGCTTGACTTAAGAAATACGGTTCCTTTTTATATGATGAAGATGCATTTCAAATAAGTGGGGAATACAAGGATTAGTCCATACAAATGGTTAAGAAAATGGATCAGACATATCATATCATGTATATGTATATACATGTGTGTTTATACATGTATATAGCAAAATAAATTCCAGATGAAGTGAAGCTTTGATTATAAAGATTTAATCCACAAACATATTATAAAAAATGTATTTATCGGAATAGGACAGACTATTCTGAATGGGACAGGAAACCAAGAATCTATAAACAAAAGGTTTAGGTAATTTTACTACTTAAATATTTATAACTTTTATATACTAAAAATAATCCAGACAAAATTAAATGACAGAGGATGCATTATGAAAAATAAGTACACTGCTAATTTTAGGCAAAAGGAAAATTTGCTTGATTTAAAAAGATCTCATGGATGTTAGTAAGATAAAGATGAGAATCATATAGAAAAAAGGTTGACAAGTTATATGCATGTGCTTCACAAAATAAAAAGTGAAAATGTTAATAAGCATATTAAAAATTTAATCTCAAATTAAATAAAAATCAAAATAACAAATAGGTAATAGTTTAACCCATCATGTTGGCATCTATTTAAAGATTCTGATGATATTCAGTGTTGGCAAATATGTGGGGAAATAAGATATCTTTACTATTTTATAAAAGAAACCAAGATATTTGCATAGGATATGCGCTTCAGCATAATTTGTATATACATACATACATACACATACATGCTGCTGATTGCAACAGTGTCCACTCATAAAAACCTGTGACAAAATTTATAATTTCCAACTTGAAGCTTGAGATCCTGAATACTATAAACATTTGTGAACAATCAAACTATACAACATTTTGTTACACTAGGTCTCGAATGGTTTGCCTCTTTTATCTATATTCATGATTTTCTTCTATTGCTCTTGAGGTAGGTGATTATAAACTTATGCTGTAAACTGTTGGTGATGTTTTTTGAGCTCCTCTGGAAAAAAAAGTGAACAACAGTTCAAGACTGAGTTTTTTTCAGAACTAAGGAATTCCTGGAATGTGAGATTTTCAGCTTTACAACTGGGACAATCTTGGGCAAATTGAGACAATTGGTCATCCTGTCTGAAAGGCAAACTAAATCCAAAGTTTGCATTATCTCAGTTTCTAGCCAGAATTCTGTATGTCATGCAATTTGTCATTATTTAATTTTTACATACTCATATTAATAAATATGGTAGTTCTCCCCATGTGTCCTATTTTGCAAGTTTGATCTCAAAAGTTTTGCAAAACATATATTTTAAATGAGATATATACGTAAAAAATTTAAGAAGCTAGCTTGAAGAAGTAATACTGGCTGTATAAAATCTCTATTTGCTCTTATGAATATGAAGGTTCACAGAGAATGACATCTTACAACGTGTGAAAGTAACGTGAGATTGCAGGGCATGAAACCTCATGTGTAAGGTCTGAAATTAGTTGTCAAGATACTTCTTCAGGTTTGTCTGACACAAAATAAAAGTGAACAGATATACAATTTGGGAGAATTTGGGATGGTGGGTATTATCTAAGTAATGCAAGTAGAGATCAAAAGTGCAACATTTTTTCCGTAAAGTTTTTTCACACGATTATGTTAATTTCTTTGGCTTGGACTTTAATAATACACTAAATTAGGAAATAGCAGAGGTGGCTATGGAGATAAGTATTTCAGTGTCAGGTTTGAAGGGCAGACTCTATTAAAATGGTCTCAGCTTCTTTGCTAGCCCACATTTGATGTCAGGATGAGTAAGAGTGCAAATTTTGACAGAGTGAAAAAGGAGGAAATGAGAAGTAGGCATTTTCCACAAACTAAATGGTCAGATTTTTCAGCACCAGTTGTGGGTTTTTGAAAACCTAAAACAGAAGCGGGGAACCTGCGGCCTTAAGACCACATGCGGCCTTCTAGGCCTTTAAGTGCGTGTAGCCTTTTGACTGAATCCAAATTTTACAGAACAAATGCTTTAGGTCCTAAAGCATAGGAGAGGGGGCATAGTCACAGATAAAAATTCAAGTCTACCTGGTGATTTTGGTCCCAGGATAATGGAAAAAACAAGTGCACAGAGTATGGCATGTCTACTGTACAACAGGTGCTTTTCCGGGCATTATGGTTTAGAGGGGAAAGACTTTGCAAACGCGGAAAAAAACGCATATCACTGAGGAATAGGATAAACTGCTAGAAATAAGCTAGCAGTGATTTTTTAAAACATCTTTCTTTCTCCCCCATGGTAATTAAAGGAAACGGTTACTACTGTACTTAGAAAGCGTGGGAGGATGGTAACGTCATGTTTTCCTGAGAATACAATCTGTGTGGACACGGTCTGAAGATTTCCCAAGGGGGATTCATGACTTCTGAAAAGCATGTCTCCAACAAAATTACTCTCCTTTGATATAGGAGAATGAAGGAAGGTGAGCAGATCAATTATTTAGCACGTGCACAAAGACTGCACAATCAGAGGGAAGGGATCTTGATAATGACAGGCTCCTGGGACAAGGCCTTCAAAGCCCATCAAGGGGTTGATTGAGCTTCTGAAGCAGGCAGGCATGCAGAGTGGTGGTTAGCTTTCTTTGTGAAGGAACAATGGAAACCGGTGTCACCAGGTGACTTATCTAATTTTCACCTGTTTGCCCAGATGGTGGGGAAAGAAAGTAGGAGGAAGAATCAGCAGCAGCTGCCTTTGCTCTCTCACCATCTCTTCTGGCAGTGGGGGGAACAAGGGCATCTGAAGGAGTTAGAGGAACTCACACTTTATAAACCTTCCCTGCTTTGTGGATTTGTCCACAAAGTTAACTGGATTTATGCATGATGGTATGTTTAATTCATGCTTCTAATTATGGATCAAGGACTTAGTAGATTCCTTCCTTGAATCAAGATTTATGGAGCACCTCATTATGTGCCTGGCACTATGCTGGGTGGATTTACGTAAAAACTGAAGACAGAAGTGTTTTGAATTAAATTTCATTCTGTCTTGGCCAGTTGGACTTTACCAATATCTGTTAATTCTGATGATAAAGGGCAAGGACAACACAACATTTCTCTCCTCCCCTGGCCACATTTTCTACCATGTATTGTGTTTTACATCTTCATCATGGTAAAAGTTTGAGTGATAGAGTGTTTGGGGTTTTATGCATATTTCTCCCTCCTCCTGCTGGTTTCTAATGGACAGTCAAATTAAGACACTAGAGGGCAAGAGCAATGTGGAGGGAGTTTCTGCATTACTTAAACCTGAATTATTCTATCCCTAAGTCTGGAGGACCTCCCAACATGGAGGCTATTTTATCTAAATCTAGAGAGTACTTCTGGAAGTTTCTTGAAAGCTCGATTTTTCTTCCTTTTTTATATTGATTTGTTTATAGCACTGCCAAACACATTGATTTATCCTCCCACCTACTGTCAAAGCAGCTCCGTTCTGATGTTGAACATGGGCCATTTCAGGTAATCTATCATAAAATGGCTCAACAATGCCAAGTTTCTTTAAACTCCTTTCTGAATGTGTTTTCTAACTCAAAAGCAACCACTTTGTGGAGTGACCCCTGCACCTGGTGTGTCAAGATTCAATAACTAATTGAATACGCAGTGATTTCAGTTCTCCACCTGAGACAGCACTGATAATAAAACCGGGGCCTATCTTGCACAGCAGGACCTATAAATTAGTTTAGTACTCCATCAATCTAAGCTCTGTCAAAAATAAAAGAGAAAGAGAGAAAGAAGGGAAAAAAAAAAAAGAACTGTTAGCAAAATTATACCCTTCCACATTTGTATCCAACAAGCAAATAATCATCAGCACATTGAATCTGTGTTAGGAAGTGGAATAAATATAGCTTTCTATTA
Organism: Avahi laniger; assembly: GCA_963575035.1. NCBI lineage: Eukaryota > Metazoa > Chordata > Mammalia > Primates > Indriidae > Avahi > Avahi laniger. Next base: position 22,243 of record CAUYSK010054482.1, read on the forward strand.
AAATCCTTAGCATGTAGAAAGAAATGGAAGCACTTATTTGGGCTGAACACATTTTATTTAACAATGAAGTTCTAAATCCCAATTTCATCTTCACCTGTCATGAGCACTCCCTATTTTTATATGGGATAAGTATTATTATACAAAATATATGTTCCTCAAAGTATAAAGACAAGGTGATCTAACAAATCTGATGATGCAGGTCAGTTCTCAGAGACACAGGCTCTGAGATAAATATTAGCATGCAGAAAGTTTATCAGGAGACATCCCAGAAAGAAAGAGTATGAAGCCGAATCATGTAGAGAAAGAAGTTGAGCTCTGATGCAGTAGTAGCAAAGCCTCAGCCTAACCCACGAGGAGGTGGATGCCTGGATTGCCCCTCCAGGTTGTCCAGATTTAGGGTCAGACCCCTGTACCTTTGATCAGTCATTGTATGCGGACTGCTCCAAGGAGAGGCCATGACATTGGCCAAGGTGGCTCTCATCGAGTCCTGGATAGAACTTGGGAATTAAAGGCTTAGCTGAGAACACTCCCTGCAGTGGGGGGAACAAACCTGTGAGTTCTGAAGAGGGTTTGAACACAGGATAGTGTTCACTACATCAGGTTAATGGCAGCTGTAATAATCCAGTGGAAACATCCAGACAGTTCAGAAATAAAAAAGTTTAGGAGAAATCTGAGTAGTTATCTGTTGTATTTCTTCCCAAAGTAAATGCCGATGAAACTCCTTGAACATGAATGTCCCACTGTTGGGTTCCTGATTATTTTGATTCTCTAGGCATGCGTTGGTGAGATGAGGTGGTTTGACTTCACACTGGTGTCTCACAAATTTTGCCTGAGTATTTACCTAACATGCAGAAGGGTTTTAGTAGCATCCTCAGGAGCAAAGAGTATACTGAGGCTCAGAAAATGGGCAGCCACAGGTGTTATATCACATTCCCTGTTTTTATTGCTCTTGTTGTTTTTCAAGGAATATTCTGGAAAGAAATAGGTGAGTTGCTACAGATTATAAAAGCTGGTATTATGAACTGAACTGTGTCCTCCTCCCTTTAAATTCATATGTCTAAGCCCTATCCCCTGAGGTGACTGTATTTAGAGATAGGGCCTCTACTGAGAGAAAATTAAGCTTAAATGAGGTCATAAGGGTGAATCCCTAATCAAACAGAACTGATGTCCTTATAAGTGGAGGAAGAGACACCAGAGCTCTCTCTTTCTGTGTGAGCACACAGGAAAGGCCATGTGAGGATATAGAGAAGGTAGCTGTTTATGAGCCAAAAAGAGGGTCCTCACCAGAAATTAAATTGGCCAGCACCTTCATCATGGACTTGCAGCCTCCAGAACTGTGAGAAAGTGTTTCTGTTGTTTAAGCCACACAATCCGTGTTATTTTCTTATGGCAGCCTGAGCAGATTAATATAGCTGACTAGGCAGTTAGCGAGTACAGGGGCCATCAATTAAGTGCCTTTGCACTATATTAAACTGGAGATAGTAAGGAAAGAAAGACAGTTTGTGACTATAGGACAAATTACAGGAGTTAGAATAGTTGTTACAAATTAGTCCAAACATAGGCAACTGGTGCTTTAGGAGAAAAGTTCTACTATGGGAACCAACAGTCTGCTCAAAGGAAAGACATGAAGAAAAGGTAGTTGTGGGGGGACGTGGGGCTGAAATGTTAGTCTAGAGTCAGTTTTCTCAACCTCAGTACTATTGACATTTTGGCCGGATAACTCCCTGTGGCGACTCCCTTTTGCATGGCTGGATTCCTTTTATAGCAGCATCCCTGGGCTCTACTCACTAGAAGCCAGTAGCAACTCCTGTCCCGAAGTGATGACATGCAAAAATGTCTCCAGACATTGCCAGATGTCCTCTTGGGAGCAAAACTGTCCCCGTACCCCCTGTTGAAAACATTTGATCTATAAGTAATGTATTCTCAGCGATAGCCAGGAATATTAGTGCATGTGCTGTTAAAGTGAGCCTAGAGAAGAACCGAATTTTAATTACACTCACTAGAACCTGTGGTTTTTCTTTTTTGGTGGACAATGTTGTCTTTTGTTCCTCTAATGAACGTGTTCCCTGCTATGTATTTATCATTCTCTAAGTCAAGGTCAAGGTAGCTGTGTGTATAGTAAAAACAATTTAATTGGAAAAGAGAGAAATTGGGTGTAGACAGAATGAAAAGCATACTGGAGTAGTTGGCTGTTTAATGTAATCAGGAGATTTTTAAAGTATTTCAGGGGTGGTTTATCTCTGGAAATATCTAATAGTTACATTTTTAAAGGCAAATATGGCAAATATGATAATCAAGTCTTTCTTGGACTACTTAATAAGAGCTAAATTATTTCATTCTTCATCTGAATTTTTAATAGAAGTTTTGAATGTTATGCATATATTAAAAGTTGTTTTCTCATTTTCCAAATGCGTGAATTGAAGAAAATGCAATTTAATGTTACCTGATTCTAAGCTACTATATATCATGTTGCATGAGACACTAATATAATATTAGATAATACAGTGGACATTTCAGATTATGCTATGACTTTTTTTCCTCTCAGGGACAGTTTTATTATAATGTTTAAATTTTTAATGCTATATGAGCTTTGTTAAGCAGAAGCATCCCATTTTCTTTCACACACTTAGAAAATAAACATTGTGCCATATTTATCTGTTCCCACAGCTGTGTGTTTGTAAATGTCAGAGCAAGACATGTTGTGTTAGATTGGAATCTATTATCATTCATGAAAATAAGTTGCATCTGAATAGTTATGAGAAAGGGACAGAAAACAACTAAAGAAAATTCACAATGAAATTCTTCCAGCACCTAAAGCAATAAGAAACAGAATCTAAAAATTGCCTAGTTTTCATGAAAACTTTGCTTTCCAATTCCTTATCTTTCTTGGTCTTGTGCCAGTTTTTGAAACCCCAAGCAGGTTTATATTAAAGGCTTTTTCTTTTAGCTGATGGAAATGTTAAATGTCTTTGTAGTTGTGGATAGCATTTAGCTTAGTTCTTTGCAAATCCTATTCCTCATTCCTCAAACATGAAAAGAGTATTAAATCCATCAACTCAGTGCAGCATTGCTGTCCACTTGCCAGTTACTACGTAACTAGGGAGGGGAACAAGAATGCGGTATAGTATTTTGAGAAATGAACATTAAAACATTCACCAAAATAAATTCTTAAAAGTTTCTTTCAGCAACATTGGACTCTTTTCTATTTCCTGAATCATCTTTGATTTTTTTCTCATTTTTATTCTTTATACTCCCTTCCAACCGAACACCTTCAATGCCGTCTCTGACAGATTATACAATTCCTAATTTAAAGACCAGCTCTTTCATGATGTCTTAAGAGACCAGAAAATAAGTTTCCCTATCTGTGGTCCCTTAGGCTTCAACTCCTGTGGACAAGATTATGCCTTTCCATTTGCCGATGGCTTCCGTCCTCAGCTCCAGGTTTTCAATGGTTAACCGCCCATCCTGTCCAGGTGTTCTTTTAGCTGGATGTAAGATGACTCCAAGAAGGTCCCAACCAAAGAATGATACAACTCATTGAAATGTACCTTTGATATAGATTCTCACTGTTATATTTCATATCTATCACATTAGGATCTTGGGAGAAACTGAAGCAAGAAAAATCCCATTTTAAGTTTCTATTTATACACAGTTTAAAATATGCAAATAAAAACCCTACTACATGTTATTTAATAAAACATGTCTAAAGTTATTAAAGCGAGCATGGGAAATACAAACACCCCGATGTGAGCAGAGAGTGAGGGGATTGGGATAAGGGAAGAGGAAACAAGTGTCTTCAACTATCTCTGTAAGAGCATGGGCAGATTTGGGGACAAATGACAAAATGGTAATATTTGATATACAATAGAATCGAGCTCTAAACATATGGTATTTGCTATCTTAATGTCTGTACCTTTCTCAATCTTTGGCAGACTTCATTATGAACAAATAATAAGTAAAGCTTATGGTATTACGGTTGCTTTTCTATTCCAGAATTACTGTTTGTTTTTCTAATACTTGAATGGCAATCTGGCTGGTTCTGTAGTTCTTGGGACTCACTTCATTTCTCAGAGTTCTGAATTCATTGCTCTATAGTCTTTTGAAATTCAGTGTTGCCTTGGTTTAAGTACAAGGGCAGCTAATATCCCTTTTTGATTGAGTTATATTTCTACCTATTTAAGTTTCCTCTCAATGCCGTATTTATCATCATCACCATCATCATCATCATCTAATGTCATTAATAATAGTCAATATTTTTATTCCTTTCTATGTGCTGGGAATAGCTTTAAATAATTAAATTATACTAAACTGTTTAATTCTGATAGTAACCCTATGAGATATAAGGCATTATTATTGACCCTTTATATAGAGAGAAATAGGTAAATAGTACATTACCCAGTATTATACAGTTAGTGGTAATCTGGGTTTGAGCACTGGAAATATTGCTTCAGAGCTTGTAATTTTAACCACTATACCATATTTCCTTTCAAATCATATACTAATTGCTCAAGTAAAACATAAATATATGATATGTTCATTTTATGTGCATGAAAATGAAAAAAATAAAGATTAAAAGCTGAAATTTCCTCTTGGCTTGTCAATCCCACTTTTCCCTGTAGAAGCAAGTGGTGTTAGCACTTGAGTATGTATCCTTGCATTTTTATTTATCATACAAGCATATGCTCATGAATATCATAGGCATTTTCTTCAATAAATAAGATCATTACATTATGTTGTTCAGCAATTTAAAATGTGAAAATATATATTGGAAATTTTCATGTCCATGAACTTAATCTGCCTAATGTTTTCAAATGTTAGAAAGCATCTCATTTATTAATGTACCATGATTTATTTAACCCATTTGTATATTGATTGACCTTCTGCAATTGAATCTTAAAGGCACCCATAAAATAATTTTAAGTTATTACGTGACTTACAATTGTGTTGTGATTGAGGTATACATATGTGCTATTCAGTTGAAGGAAATAGTAGTGGTATATACTATAGTGGCCCTCTGATATGCATCTTTCTTTGATGCCAGAGAAATACCAGACATATCAGAGTCAGAAAAATGAATTTATATGGATTGGGCAAACTTAGGTGGCACTGGATTTCTCTTGATTTCTTGTCTACTAAGACTGGAAAGATCATAGTGATCACTCCCAGGAGTTTCAGCTCTGTAACATGTGCCAGTAACTATCCTAAAAATATGCACTTGAGGGGATCATTCATTAATTGCACTTAAGAGAAAATCCAGTTTATGTGTTATCAAATTGCTTTTGTCAAGAATTCTTCAGTTTAGGACGATTTTTTTTGCCTTGAAGTTTAGCCTTGCAAATACCTTGTCTGAGTAATGTTATTTGGCCACTTGGATCTTTATTTGAAAAGGGTTAACCTGTTGGGTATAGAGTAGACACTATTTCCCTGATTGACCTTGAGCAGCAGAACTTAACCTCCACATTGTTTTTTGTCTTACTCACCTATCATTCTGTCCTAGCTTGTGTCAACCTACTTTGCAAGGAAGATTTAGTTTGTGCTTATCAAAGCTCTTTAATATTCTTAGCTGAAAGATGTTCCAATAAGTAGAGTAATGTTAACATAATAATTTGAATGAGAATAAAGAGATAGGAATAATGAACTCAGAGAACCTCTGGCTCACTCATTTTAAAATGAAAATATTAGATCATAGATGAAGATCCTCTATGAGCATGGCATTTGCATACAGGGTTATGAGGATTTGGTAGCAGGGCTTTGCGTAGCAGAGCTTAACAATCTTATCATAGACTTTATGTGTTTAAGAAAAGCCTAATACAGAGTTCCGTATTTTCTGTGACAGTTAAACAGATGATTTAAATGATTGCTGAAACAAGCCCTTTCTGCTAATTTCAGAAATAGATAGCATGTTTTAAGCAATTATTCAAAGGCCATTTTTCTTTAAGCTGATGGCAAGGCGTAGGAGGGATATTTGTTTCAAAACAAGTTGAACATTCCCTCAGTATTTGTGCTTACCACTCTTAGTCATTTTCTTTGCTATAAAGGAATACCTGAGGCTTTAATTTATTTAAAAAGAGGCTTATTTGGCTTATGATTCTCCAGGCTGGACAAGAAACATAGTGCCAGCATCTGCTTCTGGTAAAGGCCTCACGAAGCTTCTACTCACAGCAGAAGGTGAAAGGGAGCCGACATGTCACATGGAGAGAGGAAGCAAGGGGGACGGAGGTGCCACGTTCTTTTAAACAACCAGTTCTCCAGTGAACTAATAGAAGCAGGACTCATTACCGCAGAGAGGGCACCAAGCCATTCATGAGGAGTCCTCCTCCATGACCCAATCACCTCCTAGCAGACCCCACCTCCAACACTGGGGATCTAATTTCAACATGAGGATTGAGGACAAATATCCAAACCATATCACACTCTGACAATAATAGGAAATTAAATTTCCGTAATGATACCAGCTTCTTCAACTAGAATTAACAGGAGGGTTTCTATGCTAAAGACTATCACAAGCATAAGAAAATTGTATGGTATACAGGGTAATAAGATCATATACTTGAAAAGAATTTCATATAGCTCACAAAGAATTTTCTGATATTATCTCAATCGAGTATGCAAACTTATGTTGTATTCAAAGCCATTTAAATTGTATTTTCTATTGTTTTCCAACAACACTGCATTTGCCAGTTCATTATTTGGGTGTAAAGGTACATAGTAAAACACTATTTTGAAAGAATAACTGACTAGCTAATGGAATTGGGCTTTGCAGGCTTTCATGGCAGATTTTGAAATCTTTTTAGAGTACAAGGGTTCACTACATGCAATTTAGGTTTAATTATTAATATTTTCTCTTAACATTAGAGAACTTAATCTAATAGATACCACGGGTAGTTTGTTCTTGGTTCCATTACCAGCTATGTGTTATTAGAAAAAGAAAAGGACTCTAGCTCTATTTCCACATCAATGAAATGACAATTGCAAGAATTTCTACCCTGGTTTCATTGTTTTACCACATTGTGTACACTAATCAAGGGAAAGTGAACATCTTGAGCTTTTCCATTGATGTTTATTTCTAATCCATTTGCCTTCGGGTATAACTTTTTTTTTCTTTCAAGAAACAACTACCATTAGACACTTTTCATGCAGGTATGGCTAGAGAAATTTTAGGAATCCTTCAGGATTTTTGAGACTCTCCAGAGAAAACTTACATGTCACCCTTGTACCTCCCCTACTCTCTCCTTAGCATGTGGTAGGAATGCCACATCTCAGATTTCCTGGAATCTTAGGCTATTTATCAATTTCATGACTTTCACTACAAACTTAGTATCCTTCTCCAAATCAGGACAATTCCCGACCTTCTTGGGTAGAAGAGTTGATCTACACATCTTCTCGAATTCTTCGTTCCACAGCAGTTTCTGCGCTTTTCTATGCAGAAGCCATTCTATGAATGGTTTTTCCTCGGTTTTATTTATTTCTCAAACAAGATATTGAGACCAAATGGGAATTTAACTCTCTACCTTTAGTAAGAAGGAGCAATAGCTGGTTGCATTAAAATACCAGTTGGTAGACACCAGAAAATATATTGACATGTACATGTCTCTTCAGGTTTCTAAAAATTTAATTTTGGTAAATCCTTACCCCTGCATATTTATGGAGCAAATATATGGCCTTGAACTTAGGTCAAGTTGACCATCTGAAGTGTTTTAACCATGTCCTGTTTCTCATCCTTGCACCATAGGATCCTGATGTTGCCATGGAATCCTGGTGGGTTGTACTACAGTGGCAGGGACAAAAGGTGGATTTGGGAGGAAAAAGTCCAACCTAAGCCAGATTCCACACATGCGGTGTGGGGGTGCCCTTCTAAGAGCCAATAAATACACCTCACTTCACGTAAATACAACACTCAAAACACTTCGAGCATAAGCTAGTATCTGGACACTTGCCACAGAGAGACACCTCTTGTAAAAAAGGAGCCAACACAGAGAGGCTGTTGCAAAGCAGCCGTGAGTCCCCATGCAGGAAAGCTCTGTCCCCCATATCCCTACCCGCTTCAACACTGGAGCAGAGAATGTGTGTGAAAGGAAACCTTGTCCTTCTTACTATGTTTCTGCTCTGGAGAACTGCACTCTTGGTCTCTGTGTGAAAGTATTTGAAGTAGAGAAAGCTTGGTGGAGAATGAGAAAAGAGACATGGAAAAGCTTTTTGTTGTTGCTGTTTAATTGGAAGATGGATTATAGCTTTAAAAGTAAAAGGACTGAATTTCAATAAAAGTGAATTGAGATTACAAATGACCAAAAACTGAGAGCATAAAAAGCCCAATACTTATTTAAGAAAGTTACCATCATATAGAGAAATAGATTTTATATAGTACAGCAGAAGTTTGAGAAAATAGAATTGTTTTAGATCTTCAAGTTGAATCTCAAGAATAACCTAGCTACACAGTAATTTATTGCATATTTCAGAGTAGCTAGAGTATTTTGAATGTTTCCAACACAAAGAAATGATAAATATTTGAAGTATTAGATATGCCAATTACCCTGACTTGATCATTACACATTGTATGCATGTATGAAAATATCACATGTGCCCCATACATATGTACAATTATGTGTCAACTAAAGAAAAAAATAAACTGGTTTCATATACAAAGAAGGTTATAGGGGAGGGACTGAAAAGATTGATTTATCACGTTTTTTTCTGTTGTATTTCTAATACAGTTATAAAAATATGAGTCCTGATACCTGAGAATCTTGCTGAAAGTTTAACAGTTTCTGAGATATTTGTTATTTTCACTATCAAACTACTTTGTTTCTTTTTTTCTGCATTTGAGAATCCTTTCTTAATTCCCTAGATGTCTAAGGAATCTGTTTTATGTTCTCATTTTGAATCTGGTTCCATCTAACTCAGCCTTAAGCTTTCTTAACTAGTGCTTTCCTTGCTAGCTTTGCAAACTCACCAGAATCCTTTGAATTCCATTCCTTATAATGTTTACTGCCACCAGAAAATGGGGAACATTGAGTGAATAGATCGTGAGACCATTTCCCAAGGATTTCAGTGGTAACGTTTCTTCTTCACTATGAATGAGTAATAAGATCATTTCCCAAGGATTTAGGGTTCTGCAGAAGTTCAGACATTTGGATGGAGGGAGACAGGTCAAAGGTTGTGCTCAGGATAGTTCATCTCATTTAGTCAAAAGTAAAGGCTGATTCAAGTAAGGGTGATCCAAAGGATAGCAGAAGTGCAGGAGAGAAGCCACTGGGATTTTCCTTTACCTCTATTCAATTGAGAATTTGAGAAGTTGAGCTCCAGCTATCAGAGCCTGAAGAGTGAGCTCCATCTACAAAACAGTGATGTCACAATGTTCTTGCAAGCACTGGGGCTAGTCCAGTGGTGGCCTGAGGTTAAATGGTATAGTCATTAAAATGGATACAGCTGGCTAATAAACAAGAGCAATCTTAGTTGGAACAAGGTATGTTGCTGTTGGGAACTAGGAGAGTAAATGAAGGCATTAGGAACAGGGCTATTTTTAGGGAAAATTTTAGTCAGAAAAAGATTTCAAAGAAGAGCTGAGCCCCAGTGATCTCAAAATATATCCTTTTTTTCATTATACCACATTAAAGCTTATTATATAGGCTTTTGTGGTGGAGACTGTCTAGTTGTTCAAATTCATTGCTTGTCCCCTCTGGGCATGCCGCTAAACTGCGTGTTTCAAGCCCCGTTGCAGTTGGATGAGGCCATGTGACTGAGTTCTGTAACTGTATTAGCAAGAATATCAGGAACAAGTTGAGAGAGTGACTATGACAGCTGACATTTTGCATTTTAGTAATTTAATTATAATGGTTTACAATTTTTTAACTTTTGCCTAAATAGATGGAAGAAAGGAAGAAAAGAATGAAATATGCATCTATTCTTATTAGCTGTGTTAAATGTAGACAGGACATTTTGTGGCATCACATGCATCTTTTTAGCATTTATGGAGATGACCAGAGACAACTTCCAAGAAAACAGGCTGATAAAAAGATAAATCATCACAAAGATACCTTTCAAAGTATTTTTTCAATCAAGATGGCTCCAAGTTTTGATAAGCAACACCCATGGGACTCTCCCAAGCTATGTCTTTTCACTGTTTTGCCTGGCTGATGATACCACCACTGTACTAATTCCTGCGAGTTGTCTCTCTTTCACTGGCATAACTTCTCACATTCTAGAACAGGATTTTTTTTTATTTTAAGAAAAATTGAATACTTGTAGAAATTATTAAAAAAGGAGGTTACAATTTTTGTGTATATAGATAGAACACGGTGTTTGCTCCTTAGTTGCCCCAAACTCAACTAATAAGAACAGTTGCTTCATGCCAAGTAATAATTAGCTTAAATATTTTAACAGGTCAGTTTTTCAATAGCCTCCATCCATTAAAGTTATTCTATTCTCCAAATGTGTTCATATGTCCTCAAGAGATTATCCTAAAATACTCTGAAATAGAACAGACTACAAACTCTTAAATTTAATAAACTTCGAATTAAAGAAAAGATCAAGCAGATGTATGTGAATTTTTGACTGGTTTAAGTAGCATGCTATTGGTAAAGTTGAAGAGAATCATTCATTTGTAGAATCATGCATACACTTTCACAGAAGTCCAAGAACTTTATTCTCAGCCTAGGGTGGGTGGGGAGGGGTCTCTTGTTCTTGGGCATCGGATGAATGTGGATGAAGAAGAGGTATAAAGTATATGGAAAATTTTTCTTACTCCTACACATTTTAATAGCCCCAGGCGATCTTTAAAAGTGTAAAATAAACTGTTCACTGCAGTAGATGAAGCTAAACCCTTTTGATTGGGGTAGGATAAAGTCTTAGGTTCCAGATTCTACTGCAAAAATCAAATTTGTCTGCACACTCAGGGTCAGTGTTCTACCTTACCCTGCACACTCTGGTATTTACCCCGAAGTCACACTGGTGCCTGTGCTTTCTGTCCTCAGCCTTTAGACTGGATTTGGCTTGCTTCCACCCACTCTGAGTGTTGAACAGACTTGTGATTGCTTTCAATCAGAATAATAAGGAGATTACTGTGCAGAACAAATAAATTGTGGGCTAAGTCCTGTCATAATAATAGTTTTCATTTTTGTAACAGATTGGCTTGGGAGATCTTGAAGAATTTGCAAATATGGTTTCCTCTGTTTTGCTGATAGGAAAACAGAGTCCCTGGCACCAGTCTAGGATTACAGATCTCAGGGACTACAGCTGAAAACACAGAACTCACATTTTGGAAATTTGGACTCGGTTCATTAGAACAGGATAATAAAAACATGACCAGGATCTGCATCTTCCTGCTATTTGGAGGAGGTGGATTTGCTGATTCTGCTAAAGAAATACTTGGCAAAGAATTTATTGTTTTCTGCTTTGAGACTCTGAAATCATTTAGAAAATGCAAAATGTGAATCCTAAAAAATAAAAGCAGAGGGTCATATGCTAACTGCCATCTCCAAGGAAAATCTGAAAACAAATTTGCCACTTTGAATAAGCATTTTTATTTATGCAGTACAATCTATCTGTCAAAACACCAAGAGGCTCTGCTTGGTTCAATATTCTAGTACAATTAGCAAAGTAATGTAACTGGCTGGCCTTAATAGACATCAGCTCTACGGGCAGCATCACTAAAGTTAACAGTCATGCTGGAGATGGGACCAAGGAGCTGCAAATGAAGCCAGATGCACACACAGAGGGGCTATAGACACATCAGGATTTCCTGGGGGAAATATTCATTATACTGTGCATCTGGTAGAGTGCTTCAAAAATCCGCACCTCCTAACTGATCCTTTGGAAGATTTGTTTTTGAAAGCACCCCCCCAATATGAAAGGCCAACATATATATGATGGTCTTATAAATTAATATATTATGACCGAAAGTATTACTCAGAAGAAATGATAGCTGTCTAAAAGGGTAGTGATGCAGAGCAATGGAATCCTCCCTATCTCCTACTGTTATAGAAATTTGAGAACAAAAACTCCCCAAAACAAACCGATGAATTAAAAATGGTTGCAGTTATTTGACACTCCTCTCATTGAGAGACTGGGTCTAGGTCCTTTCCCGGTGAACCTCGGAAGGCTCTGTGACTGCAATGGCTCATATAATATCGCTCAGTGACGTGTCAGTTTCTAGAATCAGGCCACAGAGACTGAAGGTTTCCATTTTTTATCTCAGAATACTCTCTTTCAGAAAACATATGTGAGGAAATAAAAGCCTTCCCATTAGAGAGGCTCATGTGCAGAGGAACTGAGGTTCCAGGTGACAGTTCTAGGTGAGCTTCCAGCTCATAGGTGGCACCAAATTGCTATTTTTGAAGTCATCCCTCTACCCTGGTCCACCTGCCCCAGCTGTTTCTGTTTAAAGCAGCGATGAGCTGCATCTCCCCAAAGCCCTGCCTACATTGTAGATTTTGACCCAACCTTATGGAGTTCTGTCATTTTAAGCCACAAAGTTTTGGGGTAATTTATGTCAATGATAGATAACTGGAATGTTCATCAGTAGGTAAGCAAACTCATCTTTTTCTCTTTCTAGACGATCGTCTCCATACTCAGGGCAAACACTGCTTTTTGGGCCAGGTATCTCTGAGTTTCCTACCTCTGTGTTTGACTACCTATTAGATATTTCCACATTTCCCATATTGAAACTCTCATTTTCCATTTGTGACTAACCTGTCCCATACTTTGTTTCCAGTCTCCATGAATACCACCATCCTCCATCCAATTGTCCTAGAAAAAGCAGGAATCAAGTTTAATTCTTTTCTATCTCACATCTCCCAAATTCAATGACCAAATGTTCCTTTTCCCACTGCCTTAAACTCACCCAAGTCTGTCCACTTCTTTCTAATTGCCCGGTGCCTACCCTGGTTTAGACAATCATCACCTGATATATCCTACCATGTACCGCTGCCTCCTATGTTGACCAATTCATTTTTTACATATCAGTCAAAATAGTCTTTTTGAAATGCAAGTATGAACATGCCATTCTCCTATATAAAGATCTTCAACGACACCTATGACTTGTTTAGACACAGTGTCTTTTAAAGTTTCTGCTTCCCAGAGCTGTTTTCCCCCATCCACTGAAAGGTGAACTTTGCACAAATGCCATTCAAATTCCTTATCTGAATCATCATTGGGAAAAAACACCGGCTCACAAAGTTGCTATGATAAATGGCATAGGGCTAGATCACCTTTCTTCATAGACTTCTTTTCTATGACATGCTGGGCAAACCTCAAGTTGTACCACATTTAAAATGAGACCAAAATAATTTGAACTTTGACAAAATAGCTCTTAAGAGTCTGCCTGATAACTTTATAGAGTACCATTTATTTTGATTAAATACTTCGTTTGAACCTGCAACCTCTCTTATTCTCTGAGACAGCACTTGACTACATTTTGCTAAATGATAGCAGCCTGTGTCACATTAATTTTTTTAAACTTGATTTTTCCCCAGACTAAAGCCAATCTGTTCCTAGAGTTTACCTGTCTGTTGATAAGCTACACTAGGATCCTGTGATGATCTGCACCCATTCTTTTTATCTTTCTCCTTTAACCTTAATCAGAATACATAGACTTTCATTTTTCAATGAGAATCACTAAATGGTGACATTCTGTGGGTGTCATCTCATCTTAAAAGACAAATCTGTATGTTTATTTTTTCAGATTTGTATAGTTCCAGTTCCTATTCTATAGTGACAAGCTGAAATATATTTTTTAAGACTATGTTTTTTTAGTTTACTCTTAAAACCCAGGGTTTTAGATCAATGTTTTTAAACAATTTTAGTTACACTCCAGTGCAATAGCAAAGCCCCAGGAAATGCTCAAAACAACTCAGCTTACACTTATGAAATTATGTATTGAGTAGCTGATCTTATAAACAATGCATTGAGGATAGTCTAACTCAAACATCTCTAAGCTGTAATAGCTATATACACATAATAATAGTTTACCAGTTAGGAAAGTTAAAAAGAAAAAATGTTTTAAAAGTCATTCTTGCTTAGAAAGTAGAAAATACAAAAAAGTGAGAGAAAATTCAAAGTTTACTTCTTATATATTAAGAATAAGCACTGTTAACTTTCTATAGCGCTGTCCTTCAATTGTTTACATTTTCTGGTACATAATGAATGCTCAATAAGTATAATAAATAACTCTAGAATGAATAGAGGAATGTATCTAAATGAAAAGAATAGTATATTTTTATTTCATAAACAGTCTCTTAATATAATAAAAACATATTGTCTATGATATAAAACATTTCCCTATTGCTAGGCAACTAAATAATTCCTTATAAATAAATGCAGATATGAAATACCTTGGGTATATATCTTGTCTTCTTCTATGAGGAAGACTAATGTGTATGCATTTCTTTTTATAAACTTCTGATAAATATTGTCAATTTTTTTCAGAATAATTTGTATAGTTTATACACTAAAAGAAGAACTCAGAAGCTGTTTTCCTCAATGATTCTTAAACATGCTAAGTGGCACGTACAAAAAGCATATTTCACAGGCATTTCGCTAACCTTTTTAACTTAATTTATTCTTATAAAAATTCATTTTTCTCTTGCCACATATGATCCACTATTTAGTATCTAGATTTGTTATGCTTTCTTATACAGTAGTATAAATATATTATCTAATATGTGATATTTTTATTTTTTCTAGTTAAAATGTTTTTAGTTGGCATTACTTAACAAATAATTCCGAAATGCAATGACAGTTATAACCTATTCTTAGTTACATGATTTATTCTATAATTAGTTATGGCCTTTTATGATTCAATTATGTCTTAGATGAGCCAAGTCAACATTAATTTATGGGCAACATCTAAGTGCATGTGAGAATGCATGGAGCTGTAAATGTTTTGCATGGAAAATGTGATTACTGATATAGGTAGCAGTGTTACAAATTTTAAGTGATAGATTTTTATAATGCTTTCGTCAAAATTTTTACTTTAGCTATCCTCTAATATTTCTCCTAGTTTGAAAAATGTTTTCCAATGTTATTTTGTAGGATTTATGTGATTAGTTTCTATCTGAAAATTGTTCTGAATTGTGCTGTTATTGTGACGGTTCAGAGAGTGTTTCTCAATGACAGTGTTTAAATTATATCCTGTAATAGCTTGATTAGGATAGAGAGTATGTATGTAATGCTGTTTTTCATAAGATAACTTTGAAAAGTGCTTCGTTTATTTTTTGTCTGCCTTGTACTAGATATTGTACTTTTTTTAATGTATAAATTTTACATTACTTTCATCAGCTTCATTTTTCATAACTACTTTGAAAGGTAGATATAATTACATATACAGAAATTAAAACTCAGAAAAATTTTATTATTACCTGAAGGTCACACAGCTATAAGTATTAGAGCCAACATTTGAACATAAGTATGTCTCAATCCTTCCTCTATGCCTAATACAATATGTAAATAAACTGTTGGTGTCTTCTTAGACCCTATGAATAGTTTCATTAGCATGTATGAATTACTAAATTATCTTCTTAAGGAATTCAGTGAAAGTATTTGAAGCCAGAGACTTTTGCACATGAAAAGATATTTGACCTGATTTTAATTTATTTTTTTGCATTTTTCAACAAATCTTTTTATAAATTATTGTAGAATGTAGGTTACACCAATATCATTTACTCTTACTTCTTTTCATCTGATACACTTTATTGAATGAGAGATGAATATAGGTGGAATGTAAGAGATATACCCATTATGGAGATATACACACATTACGTGTGTATGGTAGTGGTGATCAAAGTTACAATAGAGTACATTTCTTGTACTCTTTAGCATAATAATAAATGTATTGACTTTAGGTTTAAGTCAAGCATGTTGAAAACTTAAAGTTAAATGATACCATATATAACTTTAAGCAAGTAGCGGAGAAAAAGGATAATAAAGAAAGCTCAACCAATACAAGAGAGTGTAGGAAATTAAAAAAGAGAATCAAACAAGCAGAGTAAGAAAAAAATCACAGAAGTGCTAGCAGAAACAAATTTAAGTATATTAGTAATCAACATCATCTATCATAAGTGCTAAGATACAAAGGAAGTTGAAAATTGCTAATGTAGGTGATACTCTGCAAACCAAGGATCTTGGTGAAAATCCTGAAATTTTGGCAACCTACATAATCATTCTGATATGGCATAATAGCTGACCAAGAATTTTAGTTTAAGAAAACTCTGGGCAGAATTTCATGTGTTGAATGTTAATAATATTTCTATTTTTCTCATGCTAAAATTACTGTCACCTCAATTTAATGAGTTTTTCCAAATCATTTTTTGCAGTATCTTGTTCTTTTCCTAACATAATTGTTAACTTTATAGCATGTGTGAGTATATTAGTTTAATATCTATATTTACAACTAATCAGTATCTCACCCAAGGAAAGACTACTTCTGTTTTGTTTTCTACTGTCTGGTATATCACCTGACACAAAGGGAACATTGATGGTTACTTATCGAATGAACAAATGAATACAATTGACTTCTTGAGATAATTTTCGCCCTATGAGACAAAGCCACCAAAATTCATTTTCATAGTCATGTGACTAAAGAATTCCAAAATAAGTGCTATATAGTTCTATGGGAATTGAAGTACAGACTTTCTGAATATATATCTGGGCAATTATAACTAGAGATTATTAGCAGCTTCGTATTCATCCATTCTTGCCAGTATCATATGTGGAGTACTTGTCAAAAGGAAATAGACTTTGTGTGAGAACCACACACGACAGGAACTTGCCTTAGTTGCTTGTGCATAATTCTCAGTATATCTCAACAGCAGTAGAAGATGAAATTCCTGGGGATTCTTTAGCTTGGATCGCACTTATCGCACTTATAAGCATTTGTAATTACTTATTACTGGGATTTGCTTAACATCTGTACTTCCTTAAGGCAAGGATGATTATCCGTGTTTCTGTGTGTATGAGTGCGTGTGTGCGTTCAGCACCCCATCAGGATTGCTATTTGTCTGCCTCGATGTGAAAGACATGCACTGTATAATTCCTTAAAAATGGAGTTATAGAGACTATGTCCATTTGTAATTGCTTTATGATTTGGAGATGTTCTAGGGTGGCATTAAATTTTATTGTGTGTTTTAAAAGTACTTTTATTTCCTCCTGGGGGTCTTGGTAGATTTATACAAGAAATTCTTTTCAGGGCACAGAAGAAACTCTAGAAAAAGTAACATACCTGAGAACCCAGCTGAAAGAAATTTTTCAAAAAATAAGCACTATCGTATAATCAGCATTTCAGAGTTGAAAACTGAAAGCTATTCTTTTTTTCCATATTGTTTTCAGTTATTAGACACTGCTTTTATAAAAGAATAAATATGACTAAATCAAACTTGCTGTATGTATAAATTTTCTTCTAAAATATACATGGTTCCAAAGTGAAATAGGAAAAGATTTGAATCACAAAATTTATTAAACACAAAACACAGTGAAACTCAGAAAAAATGTTACTTCTTCCTTTTTGATGAGGGGAAAAAAGACAAAGTTTTCAAAGAAATTTGTTTCATAAGCATAGATTCCAACTCAGATTCATTGGTATTTAAATTTACAGAAGTTAACCAGAGAAATAAAATTCTATAACCAAGCACCTCTTAATTACCAAAGAATATTAGCTTTTGTTCAGTAGTGTTCTGATTATTTATAATTATCACTATATATTTTAGAGCATCTTTTAATTCTAGCATTAATTTTGTTTATTTTGTTTTGTTTTACTAATGGGAAGATTACATATTCCATGTAGTAACAGCAGATTACAGAGAGACAGAATAAGTGGGAAAAGTGACAGACGAGCAGGGAGGCTTTTCTCCTCTCTGAATTAAGAATGGTTTATGAAGGCTTATGTTCTCACTCTCTGGAAAAGGAAATCAATTGGATCCCTGCTCTTTTATCTTTCTTCACGAACAGATGTTGAGTTAAAAGAAAAGTTGTCATAGCAAACAATTCTACTTCATTTCAAAACATCTGATTCTGTTTGTATGAGGAATTCGCCTGATGTCTCAAACAGTTCACATAACAGTTAATAGGGAGTGATAGATGGACATGGGTACAGAAAATAACCCAGTGTCCTCGAGGATCTGCATTTATGAGCCATAGTATATAGAGTGTTGAGTCTACTCTAGAATGCTGTGTCAGATTGAGGAGCATGTCGAGATTCTCTGTGTAGAGTCCAAGGCCCAAAGCGCTCAAAATGTGCACTGAAAAATCACTGATATGAGGCAGATTGATTAATA
The DNA here is from genome assembly GCA_963575035.1 of Avahi laniger. Classification (NCBI taxonomy): domain Eukaryota; kingdom Metazoa; phylum Chordata; class Mammalia; order Primates; family Indriidae; genus Avahi; species Avahi laniger. The sequence continues at coordinate 40,506 of CAUYSK010054482.1, forward strand.
GGAGAAAAGGCATAAAAAATTACTTGACGTGAATACATGGGAGCCTTCAGAATGAAGACCCAAAGATATATGAGAACTATTCCATTTTTATGCTTAGGTTCAAGTAGGGACAACCGTGTAGACATATGATTGGACAAAAAGGGTATGATCTAATGCTAATAGACTGAGTGGAGAAACCCAGAAAGGCCAGTTTTTACACAGAATAATTTTAGGATCGGTGGTTGGCTTTGGGGAAAATGGGTTCTGGTTTCTATGACCTGCCTTGGGGAAAGGGGATTCTAGTTTGCATGGCTAGCCTCAGGGTAGAATAGGACTGAGAGACAGGAGGACAGGAGAAGGTCAAAGAAAACCTTTTTCTTCTGAGGCCTTCATGTAGGGGTACTGTTTTCTGAGCCTCACCACCTGTACATCTAAAAGAAGTGGTATGAAAAAAAATGTAACTGCTAGAATTAAATGGGCAAGGAAAATTTTATTTCAGATTATTTCAATATAGGTTAAGACTGTCGCAATAGGGGAGAAATTGAACTCAGCTCCTCTGAAACAAAAGGCAGAGAAGAGATTTCAAAGCACTGGGAGGAGCTAGTGGAAAGTACTGGAGGAAATTAGTAGAGAGCTTGGTCCACGTGATTAGGCTATCTGTTTTGTTTTTTTTTTTTTTGAGACAGAGTCTCACTTTGTTGTTCTGGCTAGAGTGAGTGCCGTGGCATCAGCCTAGCTCACAGCAACCTCAAACTCCTGAGCTCAAGTGATCCTTCTGCCTCAGCCTCCCGAGTACCTGGGATTACAGGCATGCGCCACCATGCCCGGCTAATTTTTTCTATATATTTTTAGATGTCCAATTAATTTCTTTCTACTTTTGGTAGAGACGGGGGTCTCACTCTTGCTCAGGCTGGTTTCAAACTCCTGAGCTCAAACAATCCGCCCGCCTCGGCCTCCCAGAGTGCTAGGAGTACAGGCGTGAGCCACCGCGCCTGACCTAGGCCATCTGTTTTTGCTAATTGGTGCTTGTGGAAGTTAGGCTCCTACTGTCCTGCAGAGACTTCCAGTTGGGGGTAACGTCTTTCTTAATGATTACATCAAAGGACTGGCACCCAGGTCCTTCAGAAGACATTTCTGTGTCCTAGAAGATTCACATCTCAAAGGGAAAGAAAAATAATTTATAGCTGCACATTTTCTAAAGTAAATGCCCTAAGAAAAGGGAAACTTGGGGCATATGGTCAGGAAGAAGCCTGTCTAAAGTTTAGTCAACTGGAGAAATGTTAAGGCTATCTTGGTGAGTGTACACAACATGGCCAGGTAGTGGAGTTATTGTCACCCAAAGATGTGGTCATGGTTGCTGACAGATTTGAAGTCTCGATGGATCCTTGAGGGTCCAATTATTTTCTCAACAATTTGCAAGACTTTAGTAAATCTGATAGTATTTTCACAAACATTAAACTCAGAAAATTTCACTTTTGATTAACTAGTTGAGGCATAATAGATTCTAACAGTTCTTGTGACAATTGTAAATTTTCTCTCGTTTCTTGCTTTTTCTCTCCCAAGAGTATGCTATAAATATTACATGCAGTAATTTTAAATTTTAAGGGGTATAATATAAATAAATAGCATACATAATAATTTTAAAGGATATATAGTACTAAACAAAAATATAGAATTGACTTAATACCATTACCATATTTTATTGATTATAACATATCATTTTAATAAACATTTATTTAGCTGTGAAATTGGAATGTAAATTATAATCTGTAGCTTCTTATCCTTATAAATCCCAGTTTCTTCTCTTCCCCTCCCCCCATCTGTTTTTGATAGTCTCAAACACTGGCTGGATTAAATCATCTGAGATGTATTTTAAACACTGAAGCATTAATGCCTGGGTTCTATCACCAGGTTTTCTGATTTTATCAGTTTATGGTAGGCCCAGGGCATTTGAACATTTTAAAAGCTCCCAGGTGATCCTAATGTAAGCTGAGAATGAGAAATACTAGTTCAAGTAATTGACAGCTGATTGTATGTAAAGCAGTGGTTTCTAAAGTAGCTGATTATCAAAATAGAGGTTGCTGAGACTCTTCCCCAGAAGTTGTAATTCATTAGTTTTAAGTTGAGGCCTTGGAATCAATATTTTAAAAATGTGATGCAGAGTGAGGTTTTCACTGATGTGACTGACCCTTAAGAGAACTCTTTGTTGTCTGTTCCTAGGAGAACGGTGGGCAGGGGCCAGCAATGTGTGATATTTCAGTCACTCTACTTTCAGCTTGCTTCTTGCAATCTTCATGACTTTTCCCATTTTAAAGCTGTTCAGATATGGGTGGATTTACTTAAGAGATGTCTACCTGAAACTATTCCTCCAGAATTACTTCTCAGTTTAGGGGTAGCTTCTTGGGGTACTTTTTAGTAGTCTTTGTTGTCTATTGTAGAAATTGATCCGTCTACTCTAACCTATTTTTATAGAGAAACTACAAATCTCTCTTTTATTTTTTCTTTTTGTTCATAGTTATCTTTTTCTTGCAGGATCTAAAACCAAAAGATATAAAATCTTCTTTTTCCCAAGTAGTGACTAAATAAGGATGAACACAGTTTGGGGGATTTTGTTTGTTTCCTTCTTTGAGGTTTCTTACTAGTAGTAACAAGTAGAGAACAAAAGAATTAAAGTTTACAAAGGCTTAAAAGTCTAAAGCTGTCTATGTTTTCTCTGAAGTATAACTGTGAAATCAATCTTCTTTCTTCTCTTTTAACTTCCCTTGGAAGTTAGAGACAGCCAGGTAAGGCTTTTAACATTTTATTCTTTGGACTAGTATACTGACACTCTTTAAACTCTTTTTTATATTTACTTGTCTTCAATTTTATCCTATTGCATGTAGGTGAGGGGAAGCAAATCTGGCACTGTGGGCATTTGGCTTGAACCAAGAAAGCAAGATAGTTTATCTTAGCAAAAAACAGCAAAATGGAAATTTTGATATCATTGTCCTAATATGGTCACAGAAAAAAATCATTCCAGATGATCTTAGATTAAGTGAGAAATCACTTCCTATCTATCATGGCTGTCGGGTAATGGATCTATTTGGCTCAGTGCGCTGTTGGAGTCTATCAGTACAGTACAGAATTTGAGGTGATTCCTAGATACCAGTTTTCCTTTTTCCCAAGTTTTCCAGTAATTGGTATCAAACCTCATGTTCTCTATTGATGTTTGATTATGGTTAAGAATATGTAGTAGACTTGGTTAGGAAAGGCTAAAAGCTATTCTCATAAACATAGTGTTTCATGCACACAGAACTTTCAAGGAAGGATGGTTGATGACTTTTGTTACGTTTCAAAACCTATTATTATGAGCACATGAAGCAACCAATTTTATATACTTAGCATCAAAGTCTATCTTCACCTCTTCAATTTGTTCTCTCTCAAAGACTTTTTGAGTTTTGAGGGTCCTTCGTTCGGGAAGGAATTAAAGAAGAGTGTTGGGATGATGCTCCAGAGAAAATGTCCATATAACAATCTGGCCACCAGTTTAAAAAATGTGATATCTCCTTATGAGATGGATCATAATGAGTAGAATATAAACGTATATTCAAAGGAGGATGTGCCTTATCAACACAAGATATTTTTCATATTTTACAATTTTAATTCTAATACACTTTATTTGTATTCATTATATTTTTAGCATGCTTCAAATAGTATAACTTATGACATATACACAACATATTCCTACAAAATAATGATTTTTGTAAATACATATATGAGCTCCTGTTTTAATTGTTTGGCATAGAATCTATGTATATGCTCACTAATTTTTTTTGTGGTTTGCAGAATTATAGAAGTCTCATCCTTTGAAAGCTGATGTGCTTGTTGGTGCCTCTCACCTGTATGGCTCATATTTACCCTCTTAACATCAGATGGGTCATTACACAGAAAACATCTCCCGTTGAGTTTTTTGTTTGTTTTTAAATCTCAGGCTGAGGAACCCATTGTTGCTTATAGCAGTGTCACTTCATTTCCTCAAGATCCAATGACACTGCACAACATGAGGTATTGTGGCATTTTTGTTTCTGCTCACATGTTGGGAGATAAGATTATTTTTCCGACAGTGTATTTTTCCAAATCAAGCCTTCAATGCTTTTGAAATTCTCCCACTGATGGTATGGATTGAATATTCTTTATCTTGGGAATGGGCACTCTGACTCTGACAGGGCAAAGGCAATAAATATATGTAACCTCAACATTTGTACCTCCGTAATATTCTGAAATAAAAATAAAATTGCTATATTAAAAAACTGCTTGGGACCAGAAGTATTTTTGATTTTGATTTTTTTTTCTGACGAGCATTTCTTTGAGTATCATGTTGATGCTCAAAAAGTACTGGATTTGGGAGCATTTCAGATTTTCAGATTAGGGATATTCAACCTGTACTTGTAAGAGGTAAAGGATAATCATAAAGTGTGGTCCCCTGTTGGGAGCCAACATGGCCGTGAAAAGGCAGCTTACGGCAGCCATTTATGCCAGCCTTCACTTCCTCCTTCTTCCTCCTCCCCTGGAAATTCCAGCGCTTCCTTTCCTGCGCACGCAAAGACCAGCGGCCCCTGCTCCCTCACATCACCCGTCTACCACCAATCAGCGAATGCCACGGCCCCTAAACTTACCCTTCCCCCTTCCCAGGGCATATAAGCAAGCACCCGACAATAAACGCTGAGGCTTGATCAGAACTTTGTCTTGCCTCC